>JAHKBH010000738.1:0-13211 GCA_019049505.1 Pachyrhynchus sulphureomaculatus
AAGATGTAGAATGAATTTGACTGCGTCTTGTACCCCCGTTCTCTTCCTGATAATGTGATTTGGGATATGAACCCTAAGAGTAACGCGTAATACTGACCTCTCCATTTTTCTTTCCATAAACACATATTTTGTTGATATTTTTCTTTATCAGTGTGATAGTAGAGAGTCGTAGTTCTTTTTAAACACATTTGAAGTTTAGATCTAAATATATAGTCCAGTTTGCCATATGCCGTCCAGGCGAGACTGAATTTCATGTGTCTTGCCCTAAGCTGACTCCATGTCCTAGGTATTTATATGGGTGTACTTGCTCGATCTTCACGTTTATTCTGTCAGTATATCGTTTAATACTAGATTTGTCATAAACTGAGTCTTGAACAGTTTGATTTTTTAAATCAACCCTTCCTGAAGCTTCTTGAAGCATGTGCATCATAGTTTGTTCTTCTTGCATATTTTCTGTTATTAAGACAATGTCGTCGGCAAAACAAAGGTGATTTAACTTTGCACCGCCAATGTTAAGCCCCATTTTTTCGTAGTACGAGCGTTCTATAGAGATGAAAAAAAAGCTATATGTAAAGAAAGAATGTTCAAAATAAATTTATGCATTTCGACTATTTTAAATTGAAAAATCTTAAATTTTTTAAATGGCACACCCTGTATATTATTATTTTTTTCTGATTGATTTTACAAAACCCTCCAGGTTTTATTAAGTATGTCATATACCTGTTTCTAAGAGTTTTCGATTTATTTTAAAATTTTTCAATTTTTACCCTTGTTTTTAATACACTTACGCTATAACATCATAGTTGCCAAGACAAAACAAAAATGAAGGCATTGTCAAATTTTTGATATATCTATTAAGCAAGTAAAAATAGTTTAATTTGTTGTAGTAAGTCACGTATAAAGGTAATAGTTATGGACTTATTGATTGTAGCATACTTTTCTAGAAGTGTTACGAAAAGCTTAGGAGAGAGCGTATCACCCTGGCGCACTCCTCTTTCGATTTGAAATTAGCTGGTGGATTTGTTAGTTTGTCTTTTGACATTAGCGGTGGCATTTTTTATATGTATTTAATTACACTGGAGTATTGGTGATCAATACGACATTTAGCAAGCGCTTCTAAGAGTCTCTGCTGGTTTACAGAATCAAAAGCCTTTTTGAAGTCCACGAATATGAGCATCAGAGGCTTATTATATTCTATACATTTTTCGATGAGGTAACGTTTGTTCCGTACTCTGTGCGGAAACCTGCCTGATCTTTTCAAAGAAAAACTCAAATTTATTTGTTAGACTTTGGAAGGGTAGTAATAGTGAGAATAGGATAATTTCGGAGATATCATAGTTTATGTAATTTTCACGATTTTCCTGATGAAAAGATTAAAATTAAAATTCAAAATTTTGAATAATGTTTTAACTTCTATCTATAAGAGAATTTAAAATTATAAATAAACTACTTTACCGCTTTTTTTGTCATTAAAAATAATGTTATTAGGATACCTAAAAATAGAAAATTAATTAACTAAGGTACTGTCTAGTTTTCCCTGCATTATTTTTGCAGCAAATTATTCAGGCGATAAATAAACTTAAAAAACCCAATGCTAGGTTTTTGGAATCGTCTTATATATGTATAATATATTATTTTAGGAACCAATTCAAATTGCAGAAGAAAATTTACCGGCTCCTTACAGCGGTCTTATAAGAAGAACCCCTCAGCCTCAAATGATGGGTTCACCATCTCCCGTACCACCACCAGGTAAATAAAGTGAATATTTTATCGCATTCAATTTTATTTTGGTTTATGTTACAGTCAAGTAAGGATGTGTCTCCTGTAATTTAAGTATAACCTTTTTGAGGTTTTTTTTTGGCAGCCCTGCTTCTCACTTCGAGGCTGTGTTTTCCTTTGCAATCATCTAAAAGATCCGAAAATGACACAGCTACTACTACTACAGCGCTGCTAAGTATATGGGCAAGTCGAGGGTATTCGCGAATGGGTGTTGAAACTATATTCTCGGTTAAAAAATTTTTGATGATCTCCCAGAACGTGGTTTGAGAGGAAAAGTATCGGACAACTAACTTTGCGACAAGGGGCGGAAAAACTAAAGCAGAAAGGTTTGGATATATCGTATGAAACGATTCGTACTCATCTTCTGGCTAACGATCTGAAGAGAAAGGAAACCATACCTAGTATATCTGAAAAGTTTTCGGCCTGCCACATAGATGGCGTTAGAAACTGTGAAACCATAATTTTATACTGGAAAGTTCCATCCTTTAAATAAACACATGTAAAATTTTATTTTCGATCTGCCAGTTCATTCGAATAGTAGCAGTTGTTTAATATTGACGTTTTTAACCTGGAATAAAATGAATATCGTGCAGTGTTTAAATTCTTTGTTTTGGATGGTTTAACACCAACAGAAATTCATTTTCGAATTTGTTAAATGTGTAATAAGGATACATCACCTTCACTTTCCACTAAGAAAAAATGGGCTGCTCTTTTTAAATCTGTTCGTACAAGCCTCGAAGATGATCCACGCGAAGGTTGTCCAAAAACTTGCTACAACCCCACAAATCATTCAACAAGTCCATGATATGGTGTTAGATGTTCGACGAGTGAAAGTACGTGAAATAGCTGAGGCCATAGGCATCTCGAAAAGAACGAACTGGAAATATTTTGCTTGCAGAATTACATGTGAAAAAACTTTGTGCGAGATGGATGCCGCATTTGCTGACAATTGACCAAAAACAAATTCGAATTCGTATTTCTCAAGCATGTTTGGATAGTTTTAAGCAAAACAAAATGAATTTCAAGCATCGTTTTATAACTTTTGATGAAACTTTGATCCACCACTATACACCAAAGTGAAAAGAACAGTCGAAACAATGGACGGAAGCCGGTGGAAATGCACCCAAAGAAGGCAAGGACGGATCCATCAACAGTTTTTTGGAATTGCAAAGGTGTTTTGTTGATCTATTACCTTCAGAAAGGTAAACCAATTAACTCTGCATATTATTGTAACCCTTTGGATACAAAAATTCATGAAAAAAGACTTGCTTTAAAGAAGAAAAAAATCATTTTTCATCAAGACTACGCACGTGTTTTGTGATGGTCAAATATTTTTTCCAACGTGCAGATTTTTGAAAAACTCCCTGTATATATGTATAAACGGTACTAGATATCGATATGCGGTTTTTTCACCATTGAGTTTATCATAAAAATTGAGCCTCAGATACAGACATCAGTTTACGTCTATCTCGTTTAAATAAAGGGGTTTACCTTTAAAAGTGTCCAATTTGGACCATCCTGTACATATAATTTTTTATGGTTAATTTTGATAAAATGAATTTAAATACAAAGGTTATCTATAAAGTCAACATGAATTGTGTCAAAAAGAAAGTAGGAAGCTAAGACTCAATACATGTTTATAAAATAAACTCCCCCGCCTCCTCTGTCTGTCTGTGCACGATTTTCACAGTAACTACTCAACGGATTTTATTCCAGTTTTCACTACTAGATAGAGTGTTTCACCAGAAGAGTTTAGGGGTATAATTATGGATATTTTGTCTAAATTAGCCGACCTTCGACGAATGAATGTTGATGAAGTCGGAAAAAATCAATCGTCGGAGAGGTAGCTTCACATACGCTACGTATATAGTTAGAGATACGTAAAAATAATTGTTCAACTCAAATAAGTTCTACAAAAAAGTCCGCGACAGCATATGTCTATCTACAAAGGTTAACTCAAATTATCGAAGTAAAGATATTAAAAAGAGTAATTCAGGTAGAAAAATATAAATCCGTATCAAATAAAATAAGTTTTGTTTTGTGCATTTAATGAAGATGAAAAACATCCTTAAAATTGTAACATTTGAATGAATAATTTAGATTTTACAAGAGTGATTCTCAACTCGTGTCGTCCACAAACTTATTCTAAAAGTAGAGACTCCTATAATATTGCTGCGTAATTTAAATCCACCAAAATTATGCAACCTCACTAAATTACAAATAGAGGCCCTTAAAGAGTGATTGAATGCACAATTCTGTGCCAGTTTCTAGATCAAGGTCAATAAAGCTCAGTGATAAACATTAAACGTAGCTGGTTTAGACCTTAGCGTCCATTGTTTTTCGCTTGGCCAGTTATACGTGGCCCTGTCACGTGAAACGTTCAAACATAATCTGGATGTTCTGGCATCCGGGAAAGAGACACTTAATGTGGTGTATAAAAAAATATTTTAAACTCTCTTAAAAAAATATTTATGCTATTTTTGTCTACACTAAATTATAACGAAGAGTGAAATAGTAACGTAAGTAAAATATAAACAGAAATCGTTAGAATAGAGCTTTATAATTTAGTAATAATAATACTATATTTCCGTACGTTGTGGCTTTGATCCCAATTTCTCAAAAGTACACTTATCCTTTTTCTATTTGTCTCTTCCAATGCTTAGTTTTTTTTTTTTTTTTAATTTAGGTTCTGAAGATGAAGAAGAAGTACCCTCAAGAGGTTACTTAAAAAGACAAGCCCAATTGGTAATAGATGCCAAATCTAGGAGAAAAAATCTTAGGATCCAATTGCCCAGGAGAATATAATGATTTAGGAGGAGGCATACATAAAAGGTATAGCCTGTCCCAAAATATAAGATCCTTATTTTTGCAGTTTTAAGTGGGCAATATAAAAATTCTGACCTTTTGTTTATGATAGGTTGCAGAGATGGACTTAAGAATTTTATTCATTAATGCAGATAATTAAAATTATAAGTGTTTTTTGGAGATGTTTATTTATAGATGCATAAAAAAAACAAATGGATAAGAAGTACAAATATACAGTTTGAAAGAATGGGGACATATTGTATAAATAAAAATATATTTTAACTTAAGCCTAATTCGGTTTCATTATCACTGTCATCAGCTGAGGTAATTATCAGTGATTTTTATATTATTTACATAAATATATGAAGGTGCTGAATGGAATTCTTCCAGCTTTCACAAGGTATATCATTTATAACTTTTTTTACTAATTCAACCACTGACACGCTTAAAGTAGGAGAAACATTTTGTGCCCTTATTTTTGATTTAACTTGATGCCAAATATGTTCAATTGGATTAAACTCACAATACTACAGAGGAAGCCGCAAAACAGTGTGTCCCATGTTCTCAGCCATACTATCACAAACATATTTCTTTTTCAATTTATAGTCTTTCAAAAAGATCACTTTTTTTATAACTAAAGTCAAAATAAATGTCATTTTCTAACATATATTTCTGTATTTCCGATTTGGTGTTGGCTGCATTAGGAACCTTATTTAGTAGGCAACTATGATAACTTGCATTGTCCATAACTATAATACTCTAATCGGGAACATTTGGCAAAAGGGAATTTTGAAACCAATTTTCAAAAAGTTCTGCGGTCGTGCCTTCGTGATAGTCCAAACTAGAATCTTTTATGTTTTTTTGCAGATAATAGTAGACAATTTGAAACCCAGCCCTTTTCAGATCCAGCATGCAAAATGGTTATTTGTTTACCTTTATTTGAGGGTGCGTTAGTCTGACATCTTGTACTGCTGTCAACCCACCCTTTTTGCATAGTGTCATGGGTATCGAACCATGTTTCGTCAAGGTAAATTATTGGCCAATTCTCTGATCGATACTTTTTAATTTGTTGTAATCTTTGTGACTCCATCACTACTTGCCTTTTGTTGATTTTTCGGAACGTGAATCTCATTCTTAAGAGAATGCTGTGAAGGGGGTTGATCGGCCACAATGTATATTGGTTCCGTCCTGCACCAATCTTAATTTTATTTTGTCTACTGTCGGTCACCAACTGCTCTTCATACATAGAATATATTTTTCTCCCTGGTGACGTCTTTTTCACAATCGTCTACAGGATGCATTTTAAAAATCTTTCCGTTTTTTCTTGTTCCTGAGTGATGGTTTTCCTACAATACCCTTAATCGTAGAAATTGGGGTTTTTGTTAGTTCACTGTTTTTTTGCAAAGCACTTTGTTTATTCAAATTTCTTTTTACCAAACTATCGTGCACTATTTGTTTAGCGTCAAGTGATAAATGTTTTCTCTTGTGATAGTCACTATTACAATTTTCTCACGGACGCCACATAATTAAAAAGAACCTTTACTTACGTTGTAAGTAAAAACTAAAAATAAAATTAATAAAAAGTATCTTTCGAATCTTAATGGGAACCTTAAGGCCATTAGGCCTATATTATCAACTACTTAAAGGGCTCCTAACCGGGTTGCCAGGTAGTAAATATGTAGGTAAAAATAGATCCAATATGATTGCAGGTGCAAATGAGGGCGGTATACAAAGCAGGTAAAATAAAAATACGTTTATCGTAATACCTGGCAACTATGCACAAAACCCTACAGTCCCTGGCCAAATTATTAGACGTACTGCAAGATTTCATGTAAAATATTAATTACCGAGTGATATTGTACCGTTTTTTTTATTTTAAATTGATTTGTTTTTTATTTTTATATTATCCAATCAATTACCTATTTATTTGACATAAATAAAACAGCATTAATTTAGAAAAGCATAAGTTTATTAAGTTTTAAAGAAAAGTGAAATTAATGTTAGTAAAAGTCAATATTTAGTTGAGCCACCTTTAGCCGCTATCAAAGCTTTAATTATGCGCGGCATGCTATCAATGCAAGATTGTACTGTCTCCTGCATTTGAGGATGATGATTCCAAACATGAATAATCTTTTCTAGGAACTGGGTTTTGTTGGTAATCACATCTTTAGCCACTTCTCTTTTCATCAGCTCCCACACATTTTCAATGGGCTATTACCCGGCCAATCCAACAGAGGGATATTTTTTTCTGCCAAAAAAGCTTTAACAGACCGAGCAGTGTGGCAGGGAGGCTCCATCTTGCATGAAAGTGAATGGTTCCCCATTTGGAAACCATTCTCTGAGCTGCGGAAATCAACCGATTTTGTAATACTTCTTTGTACTGATCTTGCCTCATTATTCCTTTGACGACGTACCGACGTCCAGTGCCCTTGCCACTGATGACTGACCAAATCGTCACTTTGGTGGGATGTGGTTTTAACCGTCGGGACGACACAATCAGGATGAAACTTTTCTCCATGACGACGACGCACATACTGAGCTTTATTCTGCAAAATTTCGAATGTGCTTTCGTCACTGAAGCAGACCTGTCAAAAATAGGAAAAATATATAAACTTCCATGTTTATTTGCTTTATTTAACTGAAAATGATAATAATGTATCAATTATTGATTAAATTGCTATATCTTACCGATCTCCAGAAGTCCACATCTTTGTCTTGCCATTGTTTGGCCCACTTCAGGCGCTTTGCTTTCATTGCAGCTGTTAACTTGGGCTTCCTGGCGGGGCGACAGGCCTTAAAATCTAATTCTTTCAATTTTCTTCGAACAGTGCGCTCAGAAGCATTTACGCTAGCATCCTGGAGTTGTGATTTTATTACCTTTGTGGTAGCAAATCTGTTTTCTACACAAATTTTCTTCAAACATCTCTCTGACCGTGGAGTGAAAATTGGTTTTCTCCACATCTTTTCTTTCTTTTCGGGCTTATATTCCTTCCCTGACTCAATTTTCTTTTTTATGCGTCGTACACTAGCTTCAGAAACCTCCAATCTTCGTGATATTTCTCGGTTTGTAAATGTTTTCGCAATCACAAGGGCCTTCACTTCAGCTTTTTTACGTGGTGAAAGATCGCCTTTTCTACCCATAATGAAAATAGTCCAATTACTTTTTTAAAACACTGCTTACAAAATAAACTAATAACTGAGTAGTATAAAACTGTTAAACAAACAATCACAGTCCATAAAGCCACAGAAACACGTCCGTACCTGACTCGATTCCGATCGCGACTTATACAGGTTTGTACTTGTTTACGTTCATGTATCACTTTGTCAACACAGTGTTGCCATATGTTAAAAATAAATACAAATATGTAGTCTACAACAATTCTTTTAAATAAAAATCAATAATATTGTAGTTTAAATATACCATTATTGCATAAAAACTCTGAAGAAACATAAAATTACTAAAAAAAAATTACAGTGCGTCTAATAATTTGGCCAGGGACGGTAATAGGGTCGTTTATTGCCCCATTGAAAAAGCAAAAAGGCAGGATCTTATATGTTGGGATTTACCATACCAAAATACACCAAATAAACGTTTGTTATATTAGGAAAAGTTATTTCTCTTTTGCCTCCTTTCTGCATTATGGTCTGAAAGTACCCAGCAGTTTTATTTGTTCTATATTGGATACAGGAATATTATCATCAATGTACCATAAAACTTTCTAACTATACCTTAGTGTAATTTTAAACATGCCGTTTCCATTTAACATTTGAAGACTCTCGTTTAAACCATACCAAATTATCAGTAAAATTTTTTTTACACCTAAAGACACATATGAGGGTATATTTGAACAGTCTTGTAAAAAATATACATTTTTTTCCAAAAACAAAATTTATTTCTCAGCATACTCTCCATTAAGCTCAATTTATTTGATCCAGCCAGGACTTTTTTATTCCCTCAGATAAAAAATTGTTTCGTGCTGTGCTTATCTACACGTTCACAACGTTTAGCCAGCCAGTTTTGAGGTTAGGGAAACAAAGAAGTTACTTGGGACCGAATCAGGGGAACTAGGATGGGTCGAGATCTATTTTTGAAAACCCTGCTCGTGCACTTTAGCCATTTGCAATGACCGATGTATCAGCAAAGGCGCCCACCCCGCCGCGTGAAGGCGTACTATAGACCAAAAGGGCGCCCCCCAAATTTGAGACCTGTCGACTAACCCTCTGCCCTAGTTGCTCATTCTATAGGGCGAATGGAATAAACGCCTTTAACGTTGAGTTTTTTGCGGCTCCCGTGCCCTGGAATGCCCATAATGCTATATCCAAAACATGTCTTTTAACACCACTGTCGTTTAATCACTTGTATCAAGTACCATAACATTTGTTGAGACCAAAAAAAGTCGCTGCGCCCAAGGGAAAATGCCGCGAACCGGACCCAAACTTTAGAGCCCAATAAAAAACATGTAAAAATCAATAAATTTAGTTTGTTTTTGATAAAACAAGAGGGAACCTGCGAAAGGCAGATGAACCTGTTAATACCGGAGGACGTAGCTGGACTCGCTTTTTGCAGCCAAAAAACGGTCGTTTTTTTTCGAGTTCAAAAACTCGAAAAAACTACTGTTTTTGATCCGGTCTCGGCGGCGTCTGCCCTCAACTTTTTTAGTGGTTAAATGCAGTCCGTTTTTTGATGTAGCATTTTGGGCATTCCGAAGCATGGGGGCCGCAAAAATCAACGTTAAAGACTCGACTCGCCCGATAGAACGAACAACTAGAAGACAATTAGTCGTATAGAGGGTCAAATATTTCAGGTCCCCTCTCGCCTCTTGGTCTAATACGATTACACCAATAACCAACCCCATGACCTTTGCCAAACTTCTTAAAAATTAATTGTTGCTCACAAAATTGTAACCCCAAAACAGTTTTGTAAAAATAGGCCCCCGGAGCTAAATTTTAAAATAGTTTTTATTGAATATAATTTAGGTTTTGTAAAATAATTTACAACTGAATTCATAAAAAATAGTATCACGGTTAATTTTTACGATCTATACTGTACAACGAACAAACATTTTTGTAGTGTATAATCGAATATTGACAATTAAAAACAAATGAATTAATGTCTAGAATCCATAAACTGAAAATTCTAATTAATGCTCCTTACTTGTGTTGTTAATTAATTAGTCGATCTTTTCAAATTAGTATCGAAATAAAAATAGAAATAGGTCCAAAAACCAAACATCTGATATATATTCAGCTGCTACATCTCCATTTCCAATTGTTGATTAACATAGTTTATCCTTTTGTTTAACTGACACTTGTAACTAAAATTTGGTTATATCATTGGATAACATAAAATTGGTGATTGGAATTGATGAGTTATCCTGCTACCAAATAGCGTAAAAGGGGGTGTTTCGAGAGGCTTAAAGTTGAATAAAAACAAGTTTTTGAGTCGTGTTTTTTTTTACCGCGATGTCCTTGGCATTTGGTACTTTTTGTTCCCGTGTTAGATTTGACCAATTTTTGAAATCGATAATCAGTTTGGAGAGGGTCTAAGTTTTTAGAGTTCCAGTGCAAGGGGATGATATTTTATTTCAATCAAGATGTTTCGCTCCCCCGATGGGTCGGTAGAGAACGTCCCCCTTAATCACTAGCTCCGTCTTTTAATGCTCTTTTTTTTTCCCTAAAAAAAGAAACCGTCTACAATCCATATGAAACCACCGCCGCCTTCAAACTTGGCTACGTAAATTGCATTTTATATTATTTTATAATCAAAAAAAAACACCCAAAAGTTTTCAATAGAAGTTTGTTTCGATCTTTGTTGAAAACTGATGACCGCTTGAAGTTTTTTGTTTGTTTTTATACACCAGATAAATTATTAAAGATAAATGTACTTCGTTCAATCTACAACCCTGTGGAGAATATTTCAGAAATTTTTTGATCAGTATTTTTTCGAGATAAGAGTAAAGGACCAGCGATTTTTCGGAATTTTTAAAAAATATTAAAAGAGAGGAGTTTGCGCAAGTATTACTATATATATATTTGTTTTCACAAGCCTTCATATGACATTCTACTCGATGACCTGGTGAACATTTTTTTTTTCACTTCCGATTTCACCCCCAAAACGAACCCTTTAAGTCAAAATTTAAAAACTTTCAAACTCGACTCTGAATATTTATATTAATATTCCTATATTAGTGCCAAATTTTTTTGGTTTTTTTTTAAAACTTTATGTTCAAATAGATTTTGGAGCAAAAAATCGAGTGTGACAGGCGGACAGACAGACAGGACGGACGGACCGACAGGACACCGAACTGATCTTATAAGTGTTCCTGTACGAAACAATAAAAAGTAAAGATATGGGATCGGGAGTGTCCATTTGCCAAAAAATCATTATTATGAAATTTCAAGAACAATATTTAACAAGATCTTTTTTTTTACAAAAAAGTGTAGAGTGGAGAAATGAACTTGAACAAGACCATACACAACCGGTCAAGTAAGAACGTGTCGCACATTGTATTTTAAAGTTTTTAATATCATTCGACGCAATGGATTGCATTAAAATGCTAATGATTCAGTAGTTCTTCTAGTCCCATCAGCGTCGATTGATCGCCTGGCATCTTAGGGGCATACTTTCGATCGAGATTTTCCCCGCATAAGCTTGGTGGGGCAACGATTTCCTAATTGCCAGAAAGCTTTCTGCTTGTTATATGACCACTCATTCCGAATAGTGTTTGCATCGGGCGACTGGATGGGCACGTCTATTGTGACCGATACGCGATTTTCCCTTTCCCACTTTGCTTACCCACGATTCACTCCAGGCCCGTGGGGTGATAAAATAACCCCAAAATGAAGCTTCCCTGGCAATAAATTACCATTGCTTACAGTCTCGTTCAATCTTTGTCTTCTGCTCACGCGAGGCGTTTCTCTCCGTGGGGGGGGGGGGTTTTTCGCTTTAGCAATGGTTCTGGTTTGTGCTCCGACACTTATAAATCTTTAATCCCGAGATTGGATGTGTAAAATCGTTTTAATACGATATAGCCAGAACCGTGTTTGCTTTCATTAATTAAGCAATTTTCGGAAAGAAAAAAAAAACCTATACGTGTTACTAATCATTTTTTTCAATCCTTGTACGGCCTTCGTTTCTGCGTAAATCATCCAACTTAACTGAGAATATCCATTTCATTCACTTGCTAACGATTGCCCTCGACTTGCCCATATACCCAGGCGCTGCACAGGCCCGTTCATGTTTGCACCGACACCGTTTGGCATCTAGCTCTCCACACAGAAGTGGCGAAGCATATGCAGCACTCATGTTCGGTAATTTACTTCTTGTAAACCCAAGTTTATCCACTATTAACTTCCCTACCTTCTTGTCCCCATTAACCGCCTGCTTGCCTCGTTATCTACTCATATTTATATCAGGTCGACCCATTGTTTCTGTGAAGGCGTTTCCACAGAAACGATGAGGGATTTCTCGGAAGTTCCTTACGGTTAACCTATATATCCATCTGGCTCGTAATGATCTAGCCAACATGACGCGCCCATCGCCACTTCAATCCTAGCCGCCTTCAGAGCGATGTCATTGGCTTTCGTTCGCCTACTTATCTGCTTGTTAACGAATTCTATCGCTAAGGGAGATACCAAGCATACTTTCTTTCCATTAGCTATTTGTGACGTTTACGAGCTTTTTTAAGGCAAATGCTTTATGTGTGAGCACAATCGTTTCCAGTCCATGTGGCTGACAGCGTAGGTACACAGGTTTTGTAGGTCTCTATTTTTTAGGTTTATGGGTATTGTAGTATTGTTTGAAGATATAGTCCAAGTTTTTGAAAAAACCTGCCCATGGTAGCCTTCTTAGCACTAAGTAATTTTTGCATGCTGGTCTCTCTTATCCGAATCTTGTAGTGTGACCTATGTAGAAATGCTACGTCGAGGCGTTTTATGGGAAATTCATTTCTTCATCTGATATACGATTAGTTATCTTTAGTGACTCATTAATTTTTTTTTTTTTTAAAGTACATTTTAAGAACATACTCTTGCAGATGACCACAATTCGGTTGGCCCTTCTATCAGACGCGAACTGTAGCCTCAGTTGGTGTTATTAGCTAAGCCTCACGTCTATGTCGTCTGCAAACCTAAGGTCCTAGTGCAGTCGATGTTTTGATGGCCCGTTCTCATCTCAATTTAACTGACGGTCTTCAAGCGGACCAGCGTAAATAAGTCTCTAGGTGAAATAGTATCTCCCTGTTCGCAAACCTCTCTATATTAGCATGATGTTCACGTGACGAGTTTGTTTTCCATGGATATCGATTCTTGCGTTCGCCACCAGGGACTTGAGAACGGACCAGATTGCAACTATCTCAAATGCCTTATCAAAATCAATGAAGGGGCCCAAAATGGCTTTTGGTAATCTTATATTATGTGGTGTAGAAGGATTGACAATTAAATATATTATAGATCTAGATATATATATATTTATAGATATATATATAGATATATATATATAAATATATATTATATATATCAATCGGTTTTAGTAACCGTACTTTTCCCGATGCCTAATTTCCACTCCACCGCGGTTTTCTTTCATCTTCTATCCTCCAGATCTCTCTCCTAGTACTTCCTTGTTGATT
>JAHKBH010000742.1:0-16000 GCA_019049505.1 Pachyrhynchus sulphureomaculatus
AAGTCAATAAATTTTATAGCAAGATCAAAATGATTCAGGAGATAAAATAAACTGTCCAGAAATTTGACCTAGTAACTTGTTAAAATAATTGGTTTAAAGTTTGCAGACATTTCACTTAGAAAATACTACTTTCAGAAATCCATCTATTTTAAAGCTTCCTCGAAATAATTTATTTGAATGATATATACTAGAATTTTAGAGAGTGTCTAAGAATTTTGTGTGAAGTATTTTATACTGTGATTTGTTAATTATAGGTGTACCTGCAAAATTTCTGGTTTGGAGCGTAGTTTTAATTGGGCGTTGATGACTCACGCCGTCAATCAATTAGTCACTTTAATACCTTTACACACGTGACCCTCTTTCCGTCCATTAGTAGCGGCGTCTCTTGCAGGGAGTCGTGGTCCTATCTGAAAACCATTGCTGCAGCTCAAAGCTTTCAGACGAGCTGCATTTATTTCTAGACTATTAAAAGAGATGCACCATATAATAGGAAATGTCTGTAGATTGACAACAAAAACATAGGGGTTTTCAGAACACACATATGATTTAGGACATAGCGACGCCTTCATTGTAAAAGGACGTAAGCAATATTTTACATTAGTATGTTTTATTAACAAGTAAGGCTAACCCTACTACTGTAGATTACATGATCTATGAGACAAAGAAATATTTTTTGAATTATTTAAATTTAAACTTGCGCACATGCCAAAATGAATACGGGGAGACAACTACCCACTGGTGACCAAAGTGCTAGTAAACCATTAGCCATCCTAAGAAAAAGTGCTTTTTTAGTGATCTGTACCGAACACTTATATGATTACTTCGGTGTCTGCCCGTCTATCTGTCTGTCCGTCTGTTTGTCTAGCTGTCATACCCGATTTTCTCCGACACTAATATAGAAAATGTTGGCTCTTTTGACAGTTTTGACTTTCGGAGTTACATACACCTGGGCGTTGCAAAAAATATGTATATTTAAAAAAATATATCTTAAAGGTTATTACGTGAATAGAACGGCGATTATACAGGGTGCTCCATATGTATGGAATAATGATTCGACAGCATTTATTAATCAGTATATCAAAAAAATGTTTAAATAAAAATTATAGGGTATTATACGGTGCACATTAGTGTGACCGCAAAAAATCGAGGTCGGAATGTTGTTCGTCTGAACCCCACAAAACGATTCCCCTTTCCAGATATTGAGATAGCCGAAATTTGAGCTCGATTAAACGACGTTAACCCGTGCCGCTCGTCGCTCAAAGTTTGAAAAAATCCAAATTTTTGGCCAAAAAGCTGACATATGGAGACATAACTCCAGAACGGTAAATAATAGAAACACGCTTAATATCTCAAAAGAAAGCTAATGTTGTTCTTCAAAATATATGTTCTATACATAATTGTTGTTATTTTAAGTCAAACCGAGTTACAACAGCCTTTAGCCCCCAAAAACGTGACCTGGTACCAGTAGGAGCCAGTTTGGGAGTATTCTAAGAATTTTACAGGTTTTTACATAATGTGTCTCGGAATTAACATTTTTTTGTTAAAAAGTATTTTGGAACTCAATTTTCAAACATAAAGAGCCTTTTGTTCAAATTTAATCTTTTATTATATGGGGATTACCTGACTAGTTTACCAAAGAAAGGCCCGTTTGACAGGTAAAAAGGAGGGTGAATCTAATTTCTATTTTAGGGATGGTGATTTTACTTCAGCGTACAACCGACCTTTTATTTATTCAGTTTAGTTTCTAAAGTGCCTTTGAGCTGGTTAGATCGAACAATTATCTAGTGAAGATATTTTAACGTTTTTTTTTTTTTAATTTTCCAAGTGTGTGTGTTATTGTTTTTATAACTATTTTAGTATTATTTTAAAATACATTTGAAAACATTTTATTGAAATTAAAGTTTGCAATATATTTTGTTTCATTTTCCAAGTTAACTGTTATTTACCTATTGGCCTCTGAAATGGCATCCACATCAGGTTTACGAAGCCGGACCAAGGATAAAATATTTCTTGTGGGCTATCCCATTCACCAGATCACCGGTTGTAAACTACCCTCAAATCGTCAAGTTTTGTGTGCTTTATTTTATAATTTACGTACTGTGAAATTAACTGTAAGAGAATCAGCAAAACTTACAATACGAGAAGTGTTAATTTTTTGGGAGAAAGCTCGAATCCCGACTAAACATGAGCAAGATGCAATTACTAAGCTGGAAAAACTTCACGCCGAGTGGAGAACTCTTCAAAAAGACCGGAAGAAAACATCTAAAATGGCCAAGAACAAATTTAAACAGTTTGTTGAAAAGTTGGATGATCTCTTTGATATTGCTCAACAGCCTTGGCTCTGATGAAATCAGAAGAAGATAAGGCGTTTCTCGTGAAACAGAGGCAGAAGGGCCGCCCAGGTTCCATGACTGGAGTGGATCTCAAGTTGTCTCGAGCTGAAGAAAAATCAAGGTGCAAAATGAACCGACAAATCCAAGAAGCAACTTTTGATGTTGGTGAGTTTTTTTTTTTATTATTAGTATTCTAAAAAATAGATAAACAAATAAGTAAATAGTTTCATTATAATTGAAAGAAAATTGTACATGAGAGCATGATTTGGCATCTTTATGATTGAGTTTATATTTTTTAAATAATACCTTTTGATAATTGGAAGTAGGTAATTTAGTACCTATGTATTATTACTATTCTGCTAAAACGACAAGTTTTTATAGTTTTTTTTTCTCTTTCTTTTGTTGCTTCTTAGAGACGGATGATGAAGACAAGTTCGAAGAAGGAGAAGAAGACACTGAAGAGGATAGCATCTACCAGGAACTTGAGAGCTTGGAGGAAATGGACATCCCTGAAGAAGCTACAGAAGATCCAGGACCATCTGAGAGCAACAGGATGAAAGTTTCATTTGCAAGGAGCGTTAAAGAGATTTTAAACATGAAATTGTCCATTTTATTAGATCGATGCAAGGTATCCGACAGAAATGCCACGAGAATTTTAGTAGCTACTCTAGAAGCACTAAACCTTGACCCTCTTGAGTACAAAGTCTCGAAAACTTTATTACATGATAGAAGGCAAATGTTCAGAGAACAATATAATAAAAAAATTTTGATAAAGTAAACATTCCTGAAAAAGAGCCCGTGGTTGTCCATTGGGACGGTAAACTTTTACCGGGTGTTTTAAAAAATGAACAATGTGAGCAAATAGCTATAGCTATTTCATATGGCGAAAAGGAACAGCTGCTGGGAGTTCCTGTAACAGCAAACAGCTCTGGAGAAGAGCAAGCAGTAGCCGTATATGAATGCCTACATGAATGGGGTCTTCTCAACACCGTCAAGGCGATGTGCTTCGACATTACAGCATCCAACACGGGAAGACTCAAAGGAGCATGCGTCATATTGGAGCAAATGTTAGGAAGAGAATTGTTATACCTAGCTTGTCGTCACCATATCTTGGAAATTCTGTTAAGAGGCGTATTCGACACAAAAATGGGATCAACCACTGGACCTCATCCAGACATTTTCAAGAGATTCCTCACTGCGTGGCCCAAGATAGACAAAGAAAAATACGACACAGGTATCAGTGACAATCTAATACAAAAGCAGCTAACTCCAGAAGTAATTGCAAATGTTACTGCTGAATTCGAGACCAAATTAACTGAGAGCCACCCCAGAGATGACTACAAAGAGCTATTGTAGTTGGTTCTCGTATTTGTTGGATCACTAGACGGCAATGTTGTGGGTTTTAGAACTCCAGGAGCCATTCATCACGCTAGGTGGATGGCAAAGGCTATTTACTGCTTAAAAAATTTTTCGTCGTCAATTTAAGATGTCTAAAGAAGAAGAAAGTTCTGTGCGTGCCATTTCTGTTTTCCTAGTTAAAACTTATTGTAAAGCTTGGTTCAATGCTCCAAAAGCTCATCTTGCACCAAAGCAAGATTAGGTATTTTGCATAGTCTGTTAGACTATAAAGAATGTCACAACGACATTGCAGAAATAGCCCTGACCAAATTTTCGAACCCTTTGTAGTATTTGAATGCAAAGTTGGTGGGATTATCGTTTTTTGATCCCACCATTGCAGACGATGAAAAGTTGTTAATGGCTAATAAATTGCTCAGTAGCACAGATGAACCATCACAGCACGCTAGGGTTGTAAATCCAAAAGTTAGGAAAGAAAACTTAAAAGAGGTAGTTGATGGAGGATTGGTAAATTTACTTACCAAAGGAAGGTTTACATACTTTGACCAATTTAATATAAAAACAGATTTCCTAAGACAGCATCCAAACACCTGGCCTCAAAATAATGACTTCCAAGAAGGATTGAAAATTGTCAAAACATTAAAAGTATTTAATGATATGGCTGAGCGTGGTGTTAAATTAATAACCGACGTTAACGACCTTCTGACAAAAGATGAAGACCAAAAGCAATATGTCCTGCAAGTTGTAAGTAAATGCCGAGCATTATATCCTGACGTTTCAAAAACTACTTTAACAAAAGCTCTAGAATAGATTAGATAACTATGTAAAATTATCAACTCATGTAGGTACTACGTCTGTATCTTTTCTGTGTCTGTTTTGTATGTATTATATACCTAATTTTTATATTTTAAAATAAAAAATGTCATTAGACTTATCAGTATTACTTGTTTTTTTTATATATTCTCAAAAATATACCAAAAAAAGCAAAATTTATCACTTAATAACAAAATATACGAAGTATGCTCCTAGTGGTACCAGGTCACGTTTTTGGGGCTAAAGGCTGTTGTAACTCGGTTTGACTTAAAATAACAACAATTATGTATAGAATATAAATTTTGAAGAACAACATTAGCTTTCTTTTGAGATATTAAGCGTGTTTCTATTATTTACCGTTCTGGAGTTATGGCTCCATATGTCAGCTTTTTGGCCAAAAATTTGGATTTTTTCAAACTTTGAGCGACGAGCGGCACGGGTTAACGTCGTTTAATCGAGCTCAAATTTCGGCTATCTTAATATCTGGAAAGGGGAATCGTTTTGTGGGGTCCAGACGAACAAGATTCCGACATTTTTTTTTCCCCCTCTATGAGATCCGGTCACTCTAACCCTAGCCAAATCGTATAGTTGGTCTGTAGGAAATCTTCGCGGTCTAAACAGTATTATTTTTAGAACCCTTTTCTGGGCTATTACTAAAGACGAAGATCCCGAATCACGCACGGACCCCCAAACTACCAAGCCATAGCCTATCACTGACTCCACAAGTGCTTTATATACATATATATAACAAATATTTCTTGGGTAACCACTGCCTAATCTGATAAAACCTAAAATACATTTTTCGAATTTTACTTGTTATATAATCTATGTGAGAATCCCATCTTAGATGCGAATCTAGGTATACACCCAAATATTTAATGTTATCGGTGGAGCAGATCTTCAGATTGCAATCACAAGCAGCAAAGTTGTTACAGCCAGGTTCATGAATTTTTATAAAACTCTTGTCGGGATAATTCCTTTTATTAAACGTAAAGGCTATTAATTTTGATTTATCAATATTTAAGGTTAATAGTTCAAATCCAACCACAACTTTACCTTACTCATAGCCAGTTCTGTCTTCTCAAAGACCCGGCCCCATATTTTATCCTGTAACATTATGACAGTATCGTCGGCATAACAAACCATAGATCCTTGAGATAAAATACACAAAAGGGTATCTATGTATATTGTAAATAACAACGGCCCAAGCACTGTACCCTGCGGCACACCGCACTCAATTGGAAGTGATGAGTTCATTGATTCTCCTATTTTTACTTGTTACGTACGTCCGATCAGATATGATTTTATTAGATCATACGGGCTACCTCTAATTCCAATATGCTCAACTTTCTCCAACAATATGCGGTGAGACACAGTGTCAAAAGCCTTTGTCAGGTCCAAGAATATCAAAAGTGATTTATTGCCATTGTCGAGGTTCTCAGAAATATGGTTTACTACCCTTGTAAGAACATCTTCAGTGCCCAACTTCTGCCCAAAACCATACTGCGCATCGGATATTATTTTATTTTTATTTAAGTAATCATCCAGGCGCAACTTGATACATTTCTTAATAATTTTACTCAGGTTGCTGATAATTGCAATTCGTAATTTCGTTACGCGAACCACCCTTATGTATAGGCGATATGGGTTCGAGAATAAATCTGTGATATCGTTTTAGAAAATCTACTTTAAGGTTGTCGTCGCCAGCACTTGAAGAGTTTTTAAGTGAGTTTATAATTTGAATTATTTCAAAATCCATTATCGGTGCCAGAAAAAGTGATCCAGGTACTCTAGGGACTCCATCAGGAATAGCATCTGTATTAGGAACAGTTTATACTATCAGCTAATTTCTTTCCTATCCTAGAAAATAATTTATTAAACTCATCTGCTCTGAGTTTTTCGTCTAGAATTTCAATTCCTTTATCATTGGAAATTACTCCTATTTTCTGATTATTTTTTTGACTATTGCTAGCCGACTTTATTAAATTCCAAGTTTTTTTAGAGTCACCTAAGTTTCGCTGAAATAAATTAGTGTAATAATCAACTTTGGTTTTATTTATTAGCTTAGTCAACATCTTACGCTGATTTTTATACATATTAAGAGCTACAAAATTCTCAGGGTCTCTAGAAGATATCTCTTTTAATTTGTCACGCTGACGTATAGAAATTGAGCAATCCTTGAGTAATCCAAGGTTCAATTCGTCTCTTATTGCATACAATATATTTGCGAAGTGTGTGTCTATTAATAATAGACTTTAGTTTATTTATAAAAATATCTGTACATTCGTTTACATCCTCACAGTTCAATACATTCCACCAATGTTCCCCTTCCAAAATTTGTTTTACTTTCGTAAAGTCTATTTTATTAGCAAACTTTTTAGACATTAAATTGTCATTTATCTTACTTATATTCATATTTAAAAGAATAGGAAAATGATCAGTAAAGCCGTGGTTCAGAATCTCCCCATGGACTGGACACCGCTGCCCGTGCTTTACAAAGAAATGATCTATACAAGTTGCACTGTTTCTGTCTTTCCTGGTTGCTTGATTAATTACACTGGTCAAGACAAGTCTTGTTTCCTTATTTTTTTTTCTGTTATTGAATATTTCTATGGCCCTGACTATGAAAAAAATACTGGGAGATTGCTAACAGCTTTACCTTTTGAAATATACAGTTTTATTATTTTGCCAAAAAAAATACAAAAAAATAATACATTATGTTAACAAAATTTCTATTGAACACTAGCAAATGATCTTTTATAAGATTTTATTGAATGAACGACTTTAGGTAGATCTCGTTGCAAACTCCAGCAGTAGTTTGCCATCATATGTAAGTCCCACCGCCCCTGATAACGCTCTTCCATTGTCCGAAGATCCTGATGAAATCTTTCACCCTGCTCCTCACTAAAATCACCCAGATTTTGTGGAAATCGGTCTAAATGCGAGCGCAGGAAGTGGATTTTTATGCTCATGTTGCACCCTAGCTCTTGCAAGTTCGATAGCATGCACTCAACAAGCTCGACATGGTCGTCAGATTTTTTTGCCTAGGAAGCTACTCATAACCAAAACAAATGAATTCCAAGCTTTGGATTCGACTTCAGTCATTGATTTGACAAAATTAGGATCTTTCACGAGTTGCCTAATCTGTGGCCCATCAAAAATACCAGCTTTCAATTTTTCTGAACTTAATCCTGGAAACTTGCGTGAAAGAAAATTAAAACATTCGCCACTTTTGTCAAGCGCCTTCACAAACTGTTTCATTATGCCGAGTTTAATATGAATTGGTGGAAGTATGATGCGGTCTCGGCCAACTAAAGGCACGTTTATAACATTTTTTGTACCAACTTTTAGCTCTTCCCGCACTCGCCAAACTTTTTGTGACCAATGGTGTTGTTTGTCACGACTATCCCAGAGACACATGAAACAAGGGAATTTTGTGTACCCCCCTTGTTGACCTAAAAGAAAGTTAACCATTTTCAGATCAACACAAATGACCCATTTGTGGTCTTGATACTTAATTTTTTCCATAACCTTAGAAACATTTACGTATTCTTCTTTTAAAGTCGTCGAATGTGCAATAGGTATAGATCCGTACTTGTTACCGTTATGAAGCAAAACACACTTTAAACTTCTTTTGCTGCTGTCTATGAAAAGACGCCAATCGCTAGGTTGGTACTGTTTTAAATCCCATCTGCTGCAAAATACCACCAACATCGTTACAAAAAACTAAATCCTTCTCTTGAGAAAAATACGGTAACAGATTTTTTTCTCGGGTACGATAAAATGTAATGTTGGTTTCCGGAGTAAGCAAATTTTTTTCTTTTAAACGAGATGCTAAAATTTCAGAAGCTTCTTTTGGTAAGTTCAGATCTCTTACTAAGTCATTTAGTTCTTTCTGATTAAATGGTTGAGGTTCTGAAAGGCTACATTTGTAGTCTGAATCAGAGTCTTCACTTGATGTATTTCGTTCGGGTTCACAGAGATTTGGATCATCAGAAGATTTAGATGTGCTGGGTTTGTACCTCTTGTGATTTAATTGAGGTCGTTGAGCAGAAGATAAGTTAGGATATGACCACTTACTTCGATTTCCAGGATTAATTCCGTTTATTTTCACAACGCAGAAGTAGCAATCGTCATGATGGTTTCGAGGTCATGGGTGTTACGAACATTATTGCATCCCTTTTTTTCCACTGGACCATAACCGTAGACATACCACACATTTCTGGCATACGCATACAATATGAGGAACCCATGGCTTGTCCTGATTACACAATTTTATTTTAAAGTATTGATGATACGCAGTTTTCACAAAGTCCGATATAGGTTTTCGATATTTTGCAAATATATATTCACCACAAATATAGCAAAAACAATCGGGATTAAGCACACAACATCTTCTTGACGAAGCCATATCTAAAACAACAACAAAATATATTTTTAGTGTCCAATAAAAAACGAAAATCTAAGTAAAAATAGTAAATGAGGGTAGTTAGCTATAACTCAAAAACAAAAGCTGTTAGAGAAAAATTGTTGCCATATTTAAAAAATACGCGTCAATTTGAGATAGAAACAAAAAAAAAATCACAGGAAACAAGCAATTTTTTTTTTTGTTGACCAGTGTTATACAATTAGAACCCTTTTCGTTTAAAGAATCTATGTAATTACCAACATTTAAACTATTTCTATCTAGAAGGTTTATATTTGTATCTCCGCAGAAAATTTCATTATCATAAAAATGTAAATTTTTGTCATTTTGGAAAATTTCCAAACAATTCAAAAATACATTAACTTGTACAGATGGAGGTCTATATATAGCAGTCAAACATAAAGTTACATTGTTTTTACATACTGTTACCCTCAGAAAATTGTAGATGTCAATCGTAATAATTTTTACAGTCCACAAGCAACGCACTTCTAATATACACTATGCATCCATCACATTTGTTATTCTTACTTTCATTATAAACTATTTCGTATTGTTCAATATTGAAATCTCGAGGATTATCCACTGTATTGGTTTCGGAGCAGACTATAATATCAAAGTTTTTGTTTAGTGATTCAAGGTACAGTAGTAGCTCATCATAATTTTTACAAATACTTCTAACATTAACGCGAATCACATTTGAATCATTTGTTCGGTTGTCAAAAGCTCTACTTCTTCAATATTATCGCAAAAAAGAGTTTTATAGTTTAAATCATCATCACACAGTGTATTGTAAGGCATTACAACAGTTCTAACAATTTATCGCGTATTGGACATGAGTTTGTCCGTGCAAGAGAAGTCGACATGTTAGATAGGGGAAGTCAACTGATCCGGCTGAACAATCCTGATGACTTCAGAGTCATCTGTTTTTCTAGCAAACACCTTGCCATAACACCAGACATATTTATAACCTTTATGTTTCAAAGTTTTAGCTTGCAGAAATAACTCCTTCAGTTCTTTACTCATATCCTCATTCAGATATATCACTTTCCTCAACTCAGGAAATCCACATGTAGTAGTGTCAAGGGAACATATAATTTTCCTTCTATATATATATATATATATATATATATATATATATATATATATATATATATATACGAGGCTGGTTTGAAAAGTTCGTGCAAAAATAAAAACTACTTATGTGTTTGGGGTAAACCTTTTTTATTTTTCGACATAGTCTCCTTTTAGGCTTATACACTTCGTCCAACGATGTTCTAGTTTGTTAATCCCTTCCGAATAATAGGATTTGTCCAAGTCTGCAAAATATACATTAGTGTCTGCAATCACCTCCTCGTTTGAATAAAATCTTTGTCCCGCCAGCCATTCTTCAAATTGGGGAACAAATAGTAGTCCGAGGGAGCCAAGTCTGGAGAATTGGGGGATGTGAAACGAGTTGGAATCCTATTTCCATTAATTTTGCGACCACAACTGCTGAGGTGTGTGCTGGTGCGTTGTCGTGATGGAAAAGGACTTTCTGGTGGGCCAATCGCGGGCGTTTTTTCTTGCAGCTCGGTTTCAAACGGTCCAATAACGATGAATATTATTTACCTGTAATAGTTTTACCCTTTTCCAGATAGTCGATGAGGATTATCCCTTGCGAATCCCAAAAGACAGTCGCCATAACCTTTCCGGCCGAAGGAACGGTCTTCGCCTTTTTTGGTGCAGATTCCCCCTTGGTAACCCATTGTTTAGATTGTTGTTTGGTCTCAGGAGTATAGTAATGTATCCATGTTTCATCTACAGTGACGAAACGACGCTTAAAGTCCTCCGGATTCTTCTGGAACAGCTACAAACCATCCTTGCAACACTTCACACGATTCCGTTTTTGGTCAGGCGTGAGCAATCGCGGCACCCATCTTGCGGATAGCTTTCTCATGTCCAAATGTTTATGCAAAATATTATGTACCCGTTCAGTCGAGATGCCCACAGTATTAGCAAACTCACACACCTTAACTCTTCTGTCATCCATCACCATATCATGGATTTGATCAATGATTTCTGGAGTCGTAACCTCCACAGGCCGTCCAGAACGTTCAGCGTCACTTGTGCCCATATGGCCAGTCCGAAAATTTTGAAACCACTTATAAACTGTTCTAATCGAAGGTGCAGAGTCACCATAATGTTTATCAAGCTTCTCTTTAGTCTCCTGAGGCGTTTTGCCTTTCATAAAGTAATGTTTAATCACCACACGAAATTCTTTTTCGTCCATTTCTTGAAAATCACTCGACTTCCTTGATTCACACGAATGCCAAACACAAAGAAATAGACAAATATGGCTGAAACTGCGTTCATTCAAGAGATGCTACTGCTGCGCAGGTGGTGCTATCTCTCGGACTTTGCACGGACTTTGCACGGACTTTTCAAACCAGCCTCGTATAATACATTAAAATTTCGGGTTTCAATCCGTTCGTCTAACAATGAATTTACACGACGTTTCGACAAAATCTCATTTGACATTTTCAAATGCTCTTGCTGCTGCTACTTACAGACTTAAGTATATAATTAAAGATGTATTTAATAATTTTGATGACATTGCGTAAAATATACGCTACTGTAACAACTAATTATATGGCATGACTGTAACAGTTGAGAATATATCTTAATTTTTACGTTTATTAACAATAAGACAAAAGATGCGGAAATTTTAACATAATCACACCACCATGCCATAGAGAGCCGTCGTAAAATTTTGCATAACTGCTCCCGGAGCGGTATCAGCGGGGCACATCTCCTCCCTTATCTCAAAACGGCCATCTCTTATCTGCCCGGAGCAGCTCCGAACAGCTCTGACGCGTACCTGCGACGCGCTTTAATTTCTTTATTATTGCCCGGGCACGAAATATCTCGAAACGACCATTTCGGTGCGACTATGTGTGTCTGTGTGTGTGTGATTTGCATAGCTTTATGTAGGATTTCTCGCTTTCTCAGTGTAAGGGGACAGATTTGGGAAACGCGAGCGAAATATTTTATTTAAAATATGGTCGTGTTTTTGTTTCTGTCGTGATTATTATTACGCCATTTTATAGAAGAATGGGTTTTATGCCTAAACAGATAGTGCGTTCAAGAATTCTATGGTTACTATAAATAAAAAACTAATTCTTCATGAAAATCAGTGAAAAGATCTTGGAACAAAATCAAAATGTTTGCTTTTTTTTTTTCCAATAAAAACCTTACCCGATTAAACAACTGAATAATATACTGTGACCACAAACTACAGATGAATTCCTACCTCTCAGTAACAACCATTAAATACTGCGCTTCCTGAGTTTTCAAAAAATAACGTTGCTGTTCAGAGTACCGAAATGTATTTTAAAAAACCCTCCGTTTTTAGTGTTCCGTACGGAACACTTATAAGATCACTTCGGTGTCTGTCTGTCTGTCCGTCTGTCTGTCTGTCACACCCGATTTTCTCCGAAACTATTTGACATAGAAAGTTGAAATTTGGTATTAATATAGGAATTGATGGTCTCATCAGAGCCATGTAGTTTTGAAAGTTAAATTTTGACTTAAGGGGTTAGTTTTGGGGGTTGAAATCGGAAGTGAAAAAAAAAAAATTTTTACTAGGTCATCGAGTGTGATGCCAAATGAAAACACGAGTAAAAAATGTATATAACACATGGGCTGAAAAGTCCCGGGCCTAACAAAGAAAACACGGTTTTTTTGGTTCAAAATTAGCTTTATTCATCAACGTAATCTCCATCAAGAGCAACGCAATCATTCCAGCGCCGCTCTAACATTTCAATACCACTTTTGTAGAACGATTTATCTTTTGCCTCAAAATAGGCCTCAGTTTCAGCGATAACCTCTTCATTCGTGCGAAATTTCTTACCGGCGAGCATTTTTTTCAGGTCTGCGAACAGCCAGTAGTCGCTGGGAGCCAAATCTGGCGAATACGGTGGATGTGGGAGCAATTCGAAGTTCAATTCATGTAGTTTTGCCATTGTTTTGATTGACTTGTGACACGGTGCGTTGTCTTGATGAAACAAAATTTTTTTTCTTTGCCATATGCAGTCGTTTCTTTGCAATTTCGGCCTTCAAACGCTCCAATAACGCTATATAATATTCACTGTTGATGGTATTTCCTTTCTCAAGATAGTCGATGAATATTACACCACGCACATCCCAAAATACCGAGGCCATAACCTTTCCAGCCGATTGTTGTGCTTTCGGGCGCTTTGGACGAGGTTCACCAGTTGCTGTCCACTCAGATGACGATCGTTTTGATTCCGGAGTGAAGTGATGGATCCATGTTTCATCCATTGTCACATATCGACGCAAAAATTCCGGTTTGTTACGTTTAAACATGGCCAAACACTGCTCAGAATCATCAACACGTTCTTGTTTTTGATCAACAGTGAGCAAACGCGGCACCCACTTTGAACAGAGCTTTCTCATAGTCAAATGCTCATGCAATATAAAGCCAACACGTTCTTTTGATATCTTTACGATGTCAGCTAACTCACGCAACTTCACTTTTCGATCATTCAAAACGATTTTATGGATTTTTTTTGATGTTTTCTGGTGTTACCGCCTCATTTGGACGTCCACTGCGTTCTGCATCATCGGTGTCTCTACGACCACGTTTGAAGTCAGCAAACCAACGTTTTATTGTTGTTTCTGATGAAGCGGAGTCCCCATAACACTTTTCAAGCCATTGCTTCGCTTGAACGGTATTTTTTCCCATCAAGAAGCAGTGTAAAATTAAAACACGAAATTGTTTTTGATCCATTGTTTTGAAAATAACAAAAGTAGCATTACTCTTAGCACAATAACTCACAAACTAATGAATAGAATATCATGAAATTTTAACATCTGTCTTTTGAAGGTTAGTATTAACTGAAAAAAAGGTGACTGCAATAAAACTAGCGCCATCTATGTGTTAGGCCCGGGACTTTTCAGCCCATGTGTTATAATGTAATACTTGCGCACACTTTTCTTTGTATTATTTTTTAAAAAATCTCGAAAAATCGCTGTCCCCCCACCTTATCTCTAAAAGTACTGATCAAAAAATTTTGAAAAATTTCTGGAATATTCTCCACGGGATGTAGATTGAACGAAAATTATCACGAGTGCATTACCTTTAATAATTTATCTGGTATATATATATAAAAAAAAAATTCAAAGTCATCAGTTTTCAGTAGACATCGGAAAAAAACCTTGCTGCAAACTCATTTGGGGTGTGTTTTGTGAAGTCACTGATCATTTTTTACCACCGTAACAAAATTTTTAATTTTGAAACCAAGCAACGTACGGAACACTAATTGTGCAAGTTCAACTTGCACTTGACCGGTTATTTTTTTTCATGAAGTATGTGTTTAGTAGTTAAAAACCTTTTATAACGTTTGTTTCTTGATACCTTTTGTTCTAAATGTGACGGAGAGTATAAAATTGTATACCTTCGAATGAAGATAATCATATAATAATAATAATAACTGTCCTTATTTATAAATATCCTCTTCTTACGACACCGTCTACTCACGACGCACTATGGCGACAATACGTAATTTTTACCCAAATTAATTTTCTGGTCGCAATTTTCAAGGAATTTCAGTAGTTTTTTTCTTCATTCTTGATTTCTCTCTCTATCTGTCTGTGTGGATTTTTAATTATTTACTATGCTTTTTACTAATTTAACAATATATATTGCTTTGTTTCCAAAAAACACACCTTTTTAAGCAATAAAGTGAACCTCAGTCACGCAATTTTCAAGGAATTTCGATAATTTTTTTTTATAATCTTCATTTTTGATTTCTCTATCGACCTGTCTGGGCAGATTTTTTATTATTTACCATGATTTTTATTAATTTATCAATATATATTGCGTTTTTTTTTTTGCCAAAAAATACCTTTTTAGGCAATAAAATGAGTCTTAGTCACGGATATTTTCAAGGAATCTCAATAATTTTTTTTTATTATCTTCGTTTTTGATTTTCTCTATCGATCTGTCTAGGCAGATATTTGATTATTTATTGACCATGATTTGAACTCATTTTTCAATAAATGTAGTTTTTATTAATTTACACCAAGAACATCAAAGCAACACGGATCCGTGATCGAGTTCTTCAGTCTTCTTAATCTGTTTTTAACCACCAATCCGGAGATTTACACGGTCAGCGTAAATCCGCCGTTAGGTTCTTCTAACCATAAACTACTTTCGACATCGAGTATCCTACCAATCAGTGACAGAGAGGCGCCTAAACCGCGCAAGATTTGGCACTACAGATCTGCTAAATAGGAAGATTTCATGGAATATTTTCAAACTTTCCCCTGGTTAGACGTTTGTTTTCGGTCCGACGACCCATCTGACTGCGCCAGGGAGGTTTCCGATGTTATTTTTGGCCGGTATGGAGGCTTACATCCCTTTTTCGAAGAAATGCCCTTCGAATGGCAAGCCTTGGTTTGACCGAAAATACAAAGAAGCTGTTGCTTCTAAACATCTTGCATACCGACAATGGCGTGAAAATCTTAACACCATAAATCGTAACACCTTTGTTCGTGCCAGGAACAGATGCAAAGAAATTCTATCGCAACGACACCTGTTGAGAAAGCGAACTTGTTGGCTGAACTCTTTGCCTCTGTCGATTTCCAAGGAAAAACACCATCTACAATTCTAATAGTGCAGTCAAGGATGCCCGATATTGTCTTCAGGCAGCATATTATAAAACGCATTTTGTTAAAGCTAGACACCAAAAAGGCTTCTGGCTCTGACGGAATACCTGCCATAGTTCTCAAAAACTGTGCGAGGGAACTAACACTAGTTTTCTGTAGACTTTTCAACCTATCCTACAGAAAGGGAATATTTCCTTCCTGCTGGAAATGTGCCACAGTTCAGCCGATACTTAAAAAAGGCAAGAATACTTTGCCAAATAACTACCGACCAATCGCACTGCTTTCAATAATATCGAAAGTCATGGAAAAGGCTATCAATCAGCATCTTCTGAAATATCTTGAAGGATTCAACATTATTAGCGATCACCATATGGCTTTCGTAAAAATAGATCAACAGGAGATC
>JAHKBH010000743.1:0-16000 GCA_019049505.1 Pachyrhynchus sulphureomaculatus
AATTTAATGTTGCAAAGATTGCAACATTAAATTTGCTCTAAGATGCGACAACAATCTCAGATTTCTTTACACACCAATAAAATATCCAAATGCATTACAGCATAATTATAACATTGTTTATAACATACCTTGTAGAGAATGTAATCTGAGCTATATAGGACAAACTTCGCGTCTTTTGAAAAACCGCATTATTTCACATAAAAGTAATGCCAGATTACAGAAAGGCTCGTGTGCATTGGCTCAACATGTCAAAGAATTTGATCATCAAATAGATTACAATAACACTACCATTTTATATAAAGAACCACAATATTATAAAAGAAAGTTTTTAGAAATGGTGGCAATCAATAACAATACACATACAATGAACAAAAGATCAGACATAGAGGATCTTAGTTCGGTATATTTGTATATACTGAAACTCAATAAAGATATTACTACAAAAAACAATCTAGTACAAGAATCCTCCCTGTCTACCAACTAGAATTCACATTAACAATTAAATTCTCTGGTTTGTTTTGACATTGGATCCACTTATCTACACTATATTTATTATATATATTTTTTACAACATTTTTTATAACCTTTAAACCCTATTTTGCAATTTTGTATATTATTTTTCTAGTAACCTTTTTTTCTTTTTTTTGGTCACCTTTGAGATACACTTTATCATAATTCTCTAACAAATAAATAGTGTTTCCTGAAGAAATTTTAAATAAAAGCTCTTCTTCGTTATTCAAACACGCTGTATATACCTGATGCCACTTTAGGCAACACATAATGTATATTATTCTTTTTAGTGTTCCGTACGGAACACTTATAAGATCACTTCGGTGTCTGTCTGTCTGTCTGTCTGTCTGTCACACAACCCGATTTTCTCGGAAACTATTTGACATAGAAAGGTGAAATTTGGTAATAATATAGGAATTGATGGCCTCATCAGAGCCATGTGGTTTTGAGAATTAAATTTTGACTTAGGGGTTAGTTTTGGGGGGTGAAGTCGGAAGTGAAAAAAAAATTTTTTTACTAGGTCATCGAGTGTGGTGTCAAATGAAAGCTTGTGAAAACACGAGTAAAAATATATATATAATATTATACTTGCGCGCACTTTTCTTTGTATTATTTTTAAAAATTCGCGAAAAATCGCTGTCCCGAAAAGTACTTATCAAAAAATTTCGAAAAAATTCTGGAATATTCTCCACGGGGTGTAGATTGAACGAAAATTATCACGAGTGCATTACCTTTAATAATTTATATGGTATATAAAAAAAAACAAAAATTTCAAGGTCATCAGATTTCAGTAAAGATTGGAAACAAACTTTGTTGGAAACACATTTAGGGTGTGTTTTGTGAAGTCACTGATCATTTTATACCACCCTAACAAAATTTTTTATTTTAAAAACAATCAACGTACGGAACACTAATTGTGCAAGTTCAACTTGCACTTGACCGGTTTTTATTTTTTGTTTCGATTTACTTTTTCGATTGTCTATCGACCTTTCACGACACATGCGTAGATGATCATAATTTCCCGCAAAATTCTTACTTTACCTGTCAAACACCAACTAACATGTGGTACAGATAGTTTTTCATTTTTTATTACAAAAGAAATAATGATATGTTTCGTAACTTAATATTTTTACAGTGATGTGTAATTTAAATAAGGAATTTCTACTCGAGTTTGTAAGTTCATTTTTGAATTTTTTATGAGATCTACAATTAATTCGTATAATCAAGATACCTTGACAAAGAAATAAAAGTATTTCGAAAGCTTGGTAAAAATTAAAAGAGTTTTAATTTGGTCCAAAACCTGACTCCAACTCTACTAGTTTTGAAATTTGTTTCCTCACTAGCGAGTCGCTACTCCTCTTACTCTATATATATATATATATATATATATATATATATATATATATATATATATATATAAGAAAGAGGAAGGACAGTAACAGGGCACTGGCAACAAACAATCCTAAGTTTAACTACTGGGAAACGCCCTTATAAGGAGAAGAGATGAGCAATCAAAGATCTAAAGGCTCTAGTATCTGCTTTTTATTTTTATTATCGAGCTTTCGCTGCCTAATGGTAGCTTCTTCTGGATTCTAAAAATGCAAACCAGGTACAGAAAATAAACCAAAACGTTCGTTTTTTAAAATGTGATTAAATGAATTGTAACAACTGTATGTGAAATTACTTACAAAAATGTCAGCAGTTAGTTCATCTCTGGGGTAGACAATGAAATTTGCATTTTTGTTGGCCAGGTAGTATGAATGATTACACAAACATGATTAAAAGACATTTAGAGAGTTACACAAATATTAAAAATAAAACTTTGTCAATAAACATTAGTTAAAAACACTTTTTGAAGACCGAAACATAACTGCAAGAAACACCATGATGTTGAAATGGTACTCCATTTTAAAATTTTTTGACGTCGAGTTTAGTAACTATTTAGTGATATTTTAGTCCGAACCGGATATTGTTGGTAGTCTATGTCGTCATCAGGTCGACAAAAAACCATACAAAGTATTGAAGTTAGGGACGTGGTAAATTTTTTAGGTGGATGCTAATTTTAGATAAATTATTAATTATTAATGATATCTATTTTTTAGTTTTAATTTTATAAAAAAGGGGGATGAATGTTACTCTTCGGCGAGTTATTTATTATTAATTATATCAATTCTTTAATTTTATAATCAAGAGATTCATAGACTAATTTAAAAATTTTGAAAGAGAAAATTAATACGGGACATTATTTATTATTTGTCATATTTAATTTTTTAATTATTTAATTTTAACAAGAAGACATAGAAAAGTAACTGATAATAAATAGCAAAAATGACAGAAGGAGAAAAGAAACGTCAACTTTACTAGAAACTAATTTTTTTCATAAAGATCGTTCTTTTTTATTGGTTTGGTATAGTTTTGTGTTAGTAAATAAGTATACATGGAGCTCAATCCTTCTATGTCTGTTTTGTGATTGAGATTATTTTTACAGGTTTTTATGTAACACATTTCCAAGAAACTTCTTCTGAAATAATTAGTCTCAACATCTAGAATGAAGCTGTTGTTGTTATATTGTACTCTGTGATCTGTATTATTTACGTGTAAGCTCAAGCTAGTTGCGTTAGGTTTGTGTTTACTATCACTTTTGTGTAGCGCTAATCTTTTAGAGAGCTTTTGTGAAGTTTGTCCAACGTAGACCAAACCACATTGACAGGGAATGCCATAGATTATATTAGATCTTTGTAAAGTATCGGTTTTATCTTTTAAATTGGTATAAAAACAATTCATTCTTTTTATGTTGTAATTAGCAATTTTAATGTTTGTATTTTTAAAAAGAGAAGACAATGACTGGGAAAGGCCTTCAATGTATTGCAACTTTCCTACTTTAATATCGACATTAGTGGTGACAGTTGGATTAATTTGAAGGGGGGTCTTTGAAAATTCTTTTTAATTAGAACTTTAGGATAGTAATTGTCCAACAAAATGTTTTCTAACAGTTTTACATTTTTTTCTTTAAATGAGGGGTGGCAAATCTTATCGATTCTGTTCTTTAGTCCTCTGATGATGTTCAGTTTCTGTTTCATAGGGTGATAAGAATGGAATGGGATATATCTACCAGAACTTGATTTTTTCCTATACCAGTCCAGTTTGACTGTATTATTTTCTGAGCGTACAACCCTAGTATCCAGAAACGGAACAGCACAGTCAGTCTCCTCCTCAACAGTAAATACTAATTTATGATTGAAAGAATTGTAAATGTTAAGAGTGTCCTGTACACTTCCGGCCGGTAAAGCGACTAACAAGTCATCTACATATTGAAAAAGAAGGGGAAATTCAAATTCAACCCTTGAAATAACAAAATAAAGAAGTTTATTCATAACAATTTCGGCCAGGATTGGTAAAATAGCACTTCCCATTGGGACGCCAATTTTTTGTCTGAAGAATGTACTATTGAAGGAGAAAAATGTATTTTCATATAAAAAAGTAATGATTAGTAGAAACTGTTCTTTAGGAATATTACATATTTCTTCTATTGATGTGAAATGTTCATTTAATATTGATATAATAAGGTCTAGAGAAATGCTAGTAAACAGTGAAACTACATCGAAAGAAGCAAGTACAAAACCCTCTGGCAAAATAAAGCCATTAACCTTCTCTGCAAATTCGAAGGTATTTTTAATTCTGAATTTATTAAAAGTTGAAAAAGCTGTTTCTAAAATAGAGGCTATATATTTAGCAAGTGGTTGTGTAGGTCCTCCTACACAGGAAACGATTGGTCTTAGAGGTATATCTGGTTTTTATGTATTTTTGGTAGACCATAATATTTGGGACAAAAGCTACCATTAGGCAGCGAAAGCTCGATAATAAAAATAAAAAGCAGATACTATAGCCTTTAGATCTTTGATTGCTCATCTCTTCTCCTTATAAGGGCGTTTCCCAGTAGTTAAACTTAGGATTATATATATATATATATATATATATATATATATATATATATATATATATATATATTCATATTCATATTCTGCCCAAAGTTAAAATTAAAAGGTCTTTTCGATCTAAAGTACAGTCGATTTTTCTAGAATTTTCGTATTGAACAGCCCTGATACGATATTAAGAATGCATATCCTTTCTGAACGGACGTTAAATCAGGATAATACTTAACGGGCTACCGATAATGCCCGTCCTGGGTTTCGACCCTGGCGATATGCTGTCTAATAAATTTGGTTATTTAAAAAGGCTCGTCCGCCTGCTCGCCCGAACCGACCGGGATTTAAATTTTACGCCGAACAAATTTATGTATATTGAATTTTTTGTGTACAAAAGATAGGTTTTTGGTTTGGGGTTGGCTGTTTTATTGTTAAACGGTTTTCGCTTTAATGTTTAGATTCATGGTGGACTTTTTCTGATTGAAAGTGTACAGGGACAGACCACTAACAACTATATGGAATGAAAGTTCAGCTCTGCAGATCATGTAGAGGTATTGTTCTCCCCGGGTCAACTATTAACGTTAACACGGTTTTTCATTTAATGATTACTTCAGATAGATAAAAATTAAAATCTAAATAATTCAAATGGAAAAGTCTCAGGCAGCGATAAGATAACGTCTGAAATGATTAAATACATGGGGAGGAAAGGAAAAACAATATTGTTAGAAATATTTTGAATTGTTGTGGCTGTTACTTGATGGAAATTCATAACGAATGTAATGAAAGACTGATATTGTCAAATTTCCACTTTATTTAGTTTCACTGAAACTGTATGACGCATTTCGCTATATTATAGCTTCTTCTGATACAAAATAATATTTGAATATTAGTGTTGTTATACTACTCAGTATATATCACCACTACACCAAACACTTTATTTTTGCACTCGACGCGCGTTTCGCTAACCATGTTAGCTTCATCAGGAGCGATGATTGACTAAAGCTAAACTACCAAATCTACCCTATTTATACTTAGCCTAACCCTTGAATTACTCAAGCGGAACTAATGACATAGGCAAGGCTATCAGTTCCGGTCAAGTAACCAGTAGAGGGGACTATAAGGAATAGGCCCTCTGTCTTTGTTTAAACTACTTTTACATTTTATGATTTCCATACTTTCGTATGCGTTCAACAATTTCCTATCAGATACATTTTTTATTAATCTTAGATTATCTAATGGTACAGTATGATCAGCTTCAAGAGCATGTTCGGCAATGCTAGACTTTTCTGTTCTGTTGTATTTTAAGTGTGCTAAATGTTCTTTAAATCGTGTTCTAATTGACCTTTTAGTTTGCCCAACATACTTTTTGTCACAATCATTACAACTAATTTCATAAATTCCACTTTTCTCTCACAATTAGGAATCTTATCTTTGGGATTTCCTAAGATATTCCTCAAATTGTCTGATGACTTATAGACTAAGGTGAGGCTTACCCATAGCTGTTCCTTCTTTCTGAACATAAAATTGATTGTTATATTGGAAATAATTTTGTTCCATACAGAGTTTAGATAATATTAAGTATTCACGAATAATTTCGTCTTCAAAGTCATTCATTCTAAGTAATTCTTCGAGATATTGTAAAGTTTGTGGAATTGGCACACTTGGAAACAAAGAACTAACATCAAAAGAAATTAAGACTTCACCTTCCTTAAGAACTAGATTTTTTGTTTTATTAATGAATTCTAACGAATTCTTCACTGCGAAAGTATTTAATGGTAACTTCTCAAGTTCTTTTGATAACCATTTGGATATTAAATATGTGGGTGATCCGACCGATGAAACAATGGGTCGCATTGCTTTTCCAGGTTTGTGAATTTTGGGTAAGCAATACAATTTTGGTATGGTCGGATTACTCACATTTAATTTAAATTTTAGCGAATCGGAGACAAGGTTCTTACATTTTTTTAAAGAATTTTTAACCTCTGATATCATTCTCGGTAATGGATTTCTTATTACTTTTTCATAAGGGCCAGATTCGATAAGATTATCTACGTGTTCAAAGTAATCTTTCTTATCCAATATAACAACCTTATTTCCTTTATCCGCTTTTAAGTAGAAGACATCTTTCTTTTTCAATCCTTTAACTACTTTTATGTTTTTTCGTGAATTAGAGTTTGTGTTGTTAACTATGTTTTTCGATATTTGATTGCGACATGCTTCCCTAACAAATGATTTACTATTTTCTGGAAGTGTACTAATGGAACTTTCAATGTGAGCAACTATTTCTGATAAATTATCTCTAGGAGGGGGTACTGCAAAGTTAAGACCTTTGTTTAAGATGCGAATTTCATTTCGTGTAAAGGATTGAGATGAATGATTTTCTACAATATTTACGAGTTCCTGAGGACTATTCTTCTTTGGTAAGAGCTTTTTTAATTTTTTACTTAGAATAGAGAATTTCTTTTTATATTGAATATCAATATCTAAAAACATTTTCCTCTGGAACTCGCTCCATACTTCATATTCAATATTGTTTAATCCTGAAGTAAGTTTTTTGAATATGCTGTATGATTCTACTTCTAACATACTACGTTTTGTGTACAAATTCTATCTATTCTATATATATATATATATATATATATATATATATATATATATATATATATATATATATATATATATATATGTGGTGATATATACTGAGTAGTATCATTGTGCCAAAGATTCCACATTCCCAACTTAGTTAGTGTTGTTATATTTATACAAATACCCTAAGATAGATAGGTAATAAAATTAATACTATATGCTAATGAATATTGCTGGGAAATCCATTCTGAATATTAATTATATAAATTGAGTAAGGGGGAGTTACCATGGGCCAGACAGGTATCTTTTTGTTCGTTTAAGATGATGTCGGAATTTTTAATTCTATTTATTTCTAAATTTTCTAATAGGTTTAATTTTACGCCTTTGTTTTGTATGTGTAGAATTTTAAATTTATCGTCAAAAAGATGATTTGATTCTGTTAAATGATTACTGTACGCTGAGTCAGTTTTGTTTTTTAAATAGCTTCTTTTATGTTCTAAAATCCGAGTTTCGAATGAGCGACCTGTCTGGACTATGTAACTTTTATGACAAGAACCACAATTCAACTGATACACTCCAGATTTTTTTGATCCATTTTGTTTTCCCTTTGCGTTTTTAATGAATTTTCCTAACGAGTTGTTTGTTCTAAAAGCTATGTTGATATTATATTTGTTTAAGTGGTTTTTAATTTTTCTCTGACGTGTTACCAAAATAAGTTAGAACATAATATGTTTTCCCTGTGTCTTCTTTCTTGGGGTATACTAAAGAAATAGCTTTATTTTTTAATTTTTTGTTTAGAATTGAGTCTATGGTGTCAGTAGAATATCCGTTGTTAACAGCAATTTGTTTTATTAGATTTAATTCTTTATTAAAATCATCTACAGATAAGGGGGGACACTTACAAGTCTATGTAACATACTGTGCTAAGCTGCCAATTTGTGTTGTAGGGGGTGAGCAAATTTTATGTTTATTGTAGTATCTGTATGTGAGGGTTTGTGAAAAATAGAGAATTTGTGTTTGTTGTAATGTCTGGTTATCGTTAAGTCAAGAAAATTAATTTTATTGACGACTTCTAGTTCCATAGTGAATTTAATATTTTTATGTATTGAGTTTATATAGTTAAAAACATTGTCAAGTTGACGCTCTGTACCATTAAAACAAACAAAGATGTCGTCTACATATCGGTACCAATACAAAAATGATTTGCTAAATTCTTGTCGATGTATTTGCTTTTCTACTTTATTCATTAGTCAAATTACATAAAGAAAATCATCCTATTAGACCTGTAGCCTCCTACATATCGGCCCCAGCTTACAAACTCTCAAAATTTCTCATAGCTATCATTAAAACGAACATTAACTTCACCCCAACTTACGCAATAAAAAATTCGTTAGAATTAACGGAAAAAATTTCCAACGTCTTTCTACCAGATAATTCAAAACTAGTATCATTTGACGTTCAAAACCTTTTCCCCAGCATACCCCCGGATGAAACAGTAAAAATCATAAAAACATGCCTAATCAAAAATAAAGTTAATATCGTTATATAGCAAGACATACTAAATTTAAACACGAGCCTGAATCAAAATTATTTTTACTTTAATAATACGTTTTATAATAGTTCTGAGGGTCTCATAATGGGTAGTCCACTTAGCTCGCTTTTAGCAGAAATATTCATGGATAACCTAGAAAAACATCGACAAGAATTTAGCAAATAATCAGCTATTTCTTTAGTATACCCCAAGAAAGAAAACACAGGGAAAAAATATAATGTTCTAACCTATTTTGGTAACACGTCAGAGAAAATTAAAAACGACTTAAACAAATATAATATCAACATAGCTTTTAGAACAAACAACTCGTTAGGAAAATTCATTAAAAACGCAAAGGGAAACAAAATAGATCAAAAAAATCTGGAGTGTATCAGTTGAATTGTGGTTCTTGTCATATAAGTTACATAGGCCAGACAGGTCGCTCATTCGAAACTCGGATTTTAGAACATAAAAGAAGCTATTTAAAAAACAAAACTGACTCAGCGTACAGTAATCATTTAACAGAATCAAATCATCTTTTTTGACGATAAATTTAAAAATTCTACACATACAAAACAAAGGCGTAAAATTAAACCTATTAGAAAAATTAGAAATAAATAGAATTAAAAAATTCCGACATCATCTTAAAAGAACAAAAAGATATTTGTCTGGCCCATGGTAACTCCCCCTTACTCAATTTATATAATTAATATTCAGAATGGATTTCCCAGCAATATTCATTAGCATATGTATTAATTTTATTACCTATCTACCATAGGGTATTTGTATAAATGTAACAACACTAATATTCTAATATCATTTTGTATCAGAAGAAGCTATAGTATAGCGAAACGCGTCATACAGTTTCAGTGAAACTAAATAAAGTGGAAATTTGACAATATCAGTCTTTCTTTTCATTTGTTAAAAATAATTAATAGTGCATGGGAGGAAGAAAACTTTCCAGCCGAATGGGGAATATCGTTTATTACATCAATCTATAAAAAGAGAGAACACAAGAATTATAATAATTACAGAGGAATTACTATACTGAACACAATTGTCAAAATTTATCAGGGCATTATTAATAATAGGATAAAGAAAGTAATAGAACCACAACTATCGGAATCGCAAAGTGGATTTAGACTAGCAAGAAGTACACAAGACCACATATTTACACTGAAACAGGTTATCGAAAAAAGATCAAAACAAAATAAAAGTCTACACCTTGCTTTCATAGACTTAAAAAAAAGCATTTGACAGTGTACCAAGAAATAAAGTGTGGAAAAGCCTAGAAAACAAAGCAATAAACAAAAAGACAATAAGAATAAGAAAGGGAATATACAGCAACAATGTGCAGTATGTAATAAAAAACAACATGAAGTCGGAAGAATTTACAACACAGGAAGGTTTGAGGCAGGGAGGAAGCTTGAGCCCAACATTGTTCACTGTATACATGGATGGAATAATCAAGAAGTGCGAAATAAAAGTGAAAAGAATGACAATAGGATACTGGAAGCTGAAAAGAATAGAAGTATCTAAAGCGGCTTTTGCTGATGATATTGTGCTGGTGGCGGAAAATGAGAGACAATACAAGGAAACCTCGATATTTGGAATAAAGCGTTTAAGGAAGAAGGTATGAAAATTAATATAGATAAAAAAAAGTAATGACAATGGAAAACCAACAAACAAACATTTATATAGAAGGGAATAAAATACAACAAGTGGAACAATATAAGTATCTGGGTGTGATAATGGATGAAGCTGGAAAACAAGACAGAGAAATTAAAGAATCGAAAAAACGAACAAACTTTACTATGCAATAAATAGTAAATTCATTAGGAAGAAAGAGGTGACGAAAGAAACAAAAATAAAAGTGTTCAAGGCAATTTTTAGGACAATCCTGACATATGGATGTGAATCATGGACCCTAACAGACAGGCAGAAAAACAAGATACAAGCCGTTGAAATGAAATACCTGAGAGCAGTACAAGGAGTTACACGGAAGGACAGAATAAGAAATACAGAAATAAGGAAAATGCTGAGAGTACAAGCAATTATGGAATATATACAACAAAGACAGCTGGGATGGTGGGGACATGTACAGAGAATGAAGGATGATAGGCAGGTGAAACAAGTGTATGAACCCCGAATACAGGGAAAACAGAAGCGAGGAAGACCTAGACAAACCTGGAATGGGAGTATTGGAAGTATACTTAAGGAGAAGAAAAAATCCTGGAAAGAAGCAGTAAAAATGGCAAAGAATAGAGACAGATGGAAGAAGTTTATATATGGAGATTGAGAGGGAAAAAAAAGGAGAATGTATAACTGCCCTACACCATATGTTACAAGGGATATACGATTATATATATATATATATATATATATATATATATATATATATATATATATATATATATATATACATATATATAATATATACATATATATGTATATATATATATATATATATATATATATATATATATATATATATATATATATATATATATATATACATATATATATATATATATATATATATATATATATATATATATATATATATATATATGTATATATATGTATATATATAATTCAAATGGAAAATGCTTAATATTTAATTTTTTAGTGAAATAAAATGGTTATTTTTGTTTAAGACGTGTTTCTTACTTGCTGGCTGATTTAATTTAATTATGCGAATTATGTGTTTATTATTTTTGCAAGGAAAATAACCATACCTGCCAATTTCATGTATAAGACATCGTCGATGGAGAGAAAATATGAAAACATCCTGCTTGTAAAAACAGCAGTAATTGCCCATTATTTAAGAGCTGAACGTGTTCTTGGCACGAGATTTCCCGCCTCAAATAACTTTTCGGCTTCGGATTTAGCACCGAGTGTTATTTAACGTTGAAAAAACGTGGAAAATAACCTTCATGTTGAAATCTAATTAAATGTGATTTCGGAAATGTAGTAAAAACCTTTGGAGTAGCTATTTCTGTTTTACTTATTATATTTTCATGACCTAATTCAAAATTTAAGTAGGTGATTAAATCTGCAGTTTAAAGTAATCACCGTAAAGAAGGCTTAATAAAAGCAATATAATTTTTATTAATGAAGATATAAAACTAAATATAATTAAAATCGGTATATGAACACCTCAGTAGATACAAAATGTTCCTTTTAAGGAAACTTATACGTAACAGCTTTGATTACTACCTAAACAGTTTATTTTTGATGATTTATTAACTCAGTCAATCATCGCTTCTAAAGATGCTAACATGATTGACGAAACGCGCGTCAGGTGCAAAATTTAAATGTTTGATGTAGGGGTGATAACTGCGCTGTAGTGTCATTGTACCAGAGATTCCGAAATCAGAACGTAGGAAAGAAATTTACGCTTTTTCTAATATTGCTTTACAAGCAGGTAGTTTTCAGTGTTTCGATTTTAGTCATATTGTAAAATAAGTCAGATTACGCTAACTCTCAGAGTGTAAACTCAATTGCTAGAATGTATTTCTCGCAGATTAACGTAAATTACTATTATGAAATTTCTGTACTCCATTTTTTTAAAAAAGGGTTCGTCACATTTTGATAAATTGTGAACACACTAAGTCATGATGTATCATATCTTATAGAATGTGTAGAGAAAATAGTATGAAGCTTTAGCTTGAGTCAAATGAGAAATTACGGTACTTGTCATTAGACTCTACCAGACTAAGTGACTTTGAGATATTTTGCCTCTGACTGCATCTTTAGGGATTTTTACTCTTTGAGATTAGAGTATGAATGAGATGAGAAAAGGCAAAAGTGAAGTGTATCTCTGACTGATTCTTATGAAATTATTATCTAGTGTTATAATCATTTTCCATATATGTGTGTGATAAAAATCGTATCTATTAGCAGCGTGAATTTTAATTGATGCCCTTACCTTGTAGCCCAGTCGTCAGAGGTTTTGAACTCTCATTAAATGTTAATAGGCTGCATTTTGGCACACAGGTAATTTTTTAGACGTAGAATACGATAAGAAAAAGTTTGCAAACTTCAAAATAAAATCAAAAATTAGGTTTTTTCGGTAATATAAAAAAAAGATATGAAAAAACTAATAGTCCAACGTGAAAGAGCGGGAAATTCTACAAAAAAATAGTATTTCGATTTTTTTCCAGTTTTTTTTTAATGCGTGAGAATTTATTAAAAATTCGGACAGGTGATTCAAAAAGTGTAGCGTGCCAAACAAGTTAATCACCTGCCACACTTCTCAAAAACTGTGCGAGGGGAACTAACACCAGTTTTCTGTACACTTTTTCAAGCTATCCTACAGAAAGGGAATATTTCCGTCCTGCTGGACATGTGCCACAGTTCAGCCGATACCTAAAAAAGGCAAGAAGACCTTGCCAAATAACTACCGACCAGTCGCACTGCTTTCAATAAAATCAAAAGCCATGGAAAAGGTTACCAATCAGCATCTTCTAAAATATCTTGAAGGATTCAACATTATTAGCGATCACCAATATGACTTTCGTAAACATAGGTCAACAGGAGATATTCTGACTTATGTGACACATGTTTGGAACAGCGCAATTGAACACTTTGCAGAATCTTGAGCGGTAACTCTTGACATATCCAAGGCATTCGACCGTGTTTGGCACGATCGACTGTTGGCTAACCTACGCTCTTATGGCATGTCTGAAAAGTTCTGTTTGTGGTTCTCATGTTTCCTCAGAGAGCGTTCTTTACGAGTACTGGTCGACGGATTTCTTTCTAACACCTTCACTATCAACGCCGGTGTGCTCCGGCTCCATACTGTCTCCTACTCTCTTTCTTATTTACATTAACAATCTGCTGGAAAAGACCGGAAATCCAATCTACAGCTTTTACAGATGACAGTACACTTATCTCTTCATTCACTTTCAAAGTGACATCGGCTACTCAGGCCAATATCCGCGAACAGCAGGAGGTCGTTCAACTTAACAAAAACCTGAAAGAAATTCTGTCTTGGGGTGACAGTAACCAAGTGGAATTTAACGCTACAAAAATCCAGGCGGCAGTTTTTTCTAAAAAGCTAACGTTGCTGAACCCGACATAGTCATGTCGGGGCACTCCATTCCCCTAGCATCGTTACTCAATTTGTTGGGCATTAATTTTGGGCAAAGATGGCCTGGCATGAACATGTTGCAGGCATAGCAAGGAAAGCTTCTCAAAAGGTGGGGGTTATTATTTCGAACCAGAAAGCTTTACATTCCACAACAACTGTTAATTCTTTCCAAAGCTCAAATTTGACCAACTATGGAATACTGCTCCCATGTTTCGGGCTCCGCTCCCAAACACACACTGCATTTGTTGAATTCTGTTTAGAGAAGAGGTGTTCATCTGATTGGAGACCCGGAACTGACCAACGGCCTTGATTCGCAGGAACATCGAAGAACGGTTGGCTACTTGAGTCTGTTCTACAAGTATTTTCATGGTAAAGTGTTCGAAGGATGTAGCCCGCTTAATTGCCCAGGACTGTTTCCCACCGAGTACAATTCAAGAACAAAATGAATCGCTTTTTCCGCACACATGCCGCTCCTGAAGCGCTTTAGGGACTTCCCTGTAGCACGTCTACTAGACCCATAAAAAATATATGTATCTCTGATTAGATTTATTGACGGGGATGTCATAATATCCGTAAATGTTTCCCAGGTGCCGAATCATACATTTGTATTTCACGGCACTTTTACGACAACGATATAGTGCTGTATTTACTTCTACCTAAAAATACATATACCATACCCAGCCCATTGCCGGAAAAATATACTTAATATTAGAAAATCATTAATAACTTTAAAAAAACTTTCTCTTTTCTTGTAATTTTTCTCTAAAAAACGACATGTTAGTTTTAATTTGGTTTTATTTTGTTCAAAGAATTTGGCAAAGTATCCGGTCGGGTAATAAAGTATCTGACCAAACCAAGATACTCGTTCAAATACGCTGGGTATAGTATTTTTCAAGATCTAAGAAAGTGATTTGGCTAATTGATGCAATAAAAACACGACCTAACGACCGTTAGGATCTTCGCACGTACCTAGCCGTAACAGGGTCGTAATTGATATATATATACCTCCCTTTCAATTTAACATTTTACTGGCTACTTCGTGTTTATAAATATAAAGAATATTCTTCATTTTATCTGCAGTATTATACTGAAATGGTGTGTATTATTAAGGTTAAATAGTATTTAAAATGTCCGAAGCCCTTTTCATAAGAAACCGCAAATGTTTGCCCGTTGAGACAAAAGTGATAATTAAAAGTGTTTATTTACGATGCTGGTTTGAAAAGTCCGTGCAAAGTCGAGAGATGGCACCACCGGCGCGTATCGAGGTCATGTTTAGTTAGTAGCATCTCTTGAATGAACGCACACCAAGTTTCAGCCATATTGGTCTATTTCTTTTGTGTTTGGCATTCGTGTGAATCAAGGAAGTCGAGTGATTTTCAAGAAATGGACGAAAAAGAATTTCGTGTGGTGATTAAACATTACTTTATGAAAGGCAAAACGCCTCAGGAGACTAAAGAGAAGCTTGATAAACATTATGGTGACTCTGCACCTTCGATTAGAACAGTTTATAAGTGGTTTCAAAATTTTCGAACTGTCCATATGGGCACAAGTGACGCTGAACGTTCTGGACGACCTGTGGAGGTTACGACTTCAGAAATCATTGATCAAATCCATGATATGGTGATGGATGACAGAAGACAGACTTGGCTCCCTCGGACTAGTATTTGTTCCCCAATTTGAAGAAATGACTGGCGGGACAAAGATTTTATTCAAACGAGGAGGTGATTGCAGACACTAATGGATGTTTTGCAGACTTGGACAAATCCTATTATTCGGAAGGGATCAACAAACTAGAACATCGTTGGACGAAGTGTATAAGCCTAAAAGGAGACTATGTCGAAAAATAAAAAAGGTTTACCCCAAACACATAAGTAGTTTTTATTTTTGCACGGACTTTTCAAACCAGCCTCGTAAAGTTAGTAGAGCGAGGCCACGAAAAGTACTTTTCATTGATGGAGACATCAGCTTTAACAAGCATCCCTGAAAGTACAGTTTGGAAAATTGTAAATAATTCGATAGCACCCAAAAAAACAGGAAAAGACAAAGCTGGGTCGAAATATATTGATTCCTGTCAAGAAAACTTAATCCTCCGCAAAATTTTTGAAATGTATGCAGAACAAAAAGTTCCTACGTTATTTTCACTTTCACGGAGGCTGTCCGAGGATAGTTGTGACATAAAACGTTCCACTACAACTTTATGGCGTATTCTACGTCGTTTGGGGTTTTCGTTCAAAAAAATAGACAAAAGGCAAGTTATAATGGAATCACGGTGCTTACAACAACTCAGAATGGAATATCTTGAAAAAATAAATACAGCTAGATCGGAAAATCGAACAATAATCTACCTAGATG
>JAHKBH010000744.1:0-19000 GCA_019049505.1 Pachyrhynchus sulphureomaculatus
TCAACACGTTCTTGTTTTTGATCAACAGCGAGCAAACGCGGCACCCACTTTGAAGAGAGCTTTCTCATAGTCAAATGCTCATGCAATATAAAGCCAACACGTTCTTTTGATATCTTTACGATGTCAGCTAACTCACGCAACTTCACTTTTCGATCATTCAAAACGATTTTATGGATTTTTTTTGATGTTTTCTGGTGTTACCACCTCATTTGGACGTCCACTGCGTTCTGCATCATCGGTGTCTCTACGACCACGTTTCAAGTCAGCAAACCAACGTTTTATTGTTGTTTCTGATGGAGCGGACTCCCCATAACACTTTTCAAGCCATTGCTTCCCTTGAACGGTATTTTTTCCCATCAAGAAGCAGTGTAAAATTAAAACACGAAATTGTTTTTGATCCATTGTTTTGAAAATAACAAAAGTAGCGTCACTCTTAGCACAATAACTCACAAACTAATGAATAGAATATCATGAAATTTTAACAGCTGTCTTTTGAAGGTTAGTATTAACTGAAAAAAAAGGTGACTGCAATAAAACTAGCGCCATCTATGTGTTAGGCCCGGGACTTTTCAGCCCATGTGTTATGTGAAAATGTAAATGGACCGTTTTGTTCTACATATAAGATATGTCTACATCGCTTATTGTAACACCATTTGTGTAACATACAGCCAAATAGGTTTGAAAGCAAAAATGGTAACTAATGTATACTCAACTTGAAATTTAGCAAACAATTTGTATTAGAAGCAAGGATGCCAAAACGGGCGATTTTTGGGGTTACGCTTTCAACTTTCTATGTCAAATGGTTTCGGAGAAAATTAGCTGTGACAGACAAGACACCGAAGTGATGCCATTCCATTTTGATACGGCACACTAAAAATGACATTGCATCTTTTTTTAAATAAAAAGTTAACTTATTTCTTTCTGTGCAAATAAAAGTATTCTCAAGTGCTAATGTATATACCAAAATGTAACGTCTAAATCCAAGTAACCTTTCGGTGTTGAATAGGTCAGGCAGACATCGCCAACACTCTCGAATAAAACAAGAAGGTTCACTTTACCGTAAGTAAATAAAAGTGATGGATAGTGTTGCCTTTAAGTAAATACGAGAAATTATTTGAAAGTATATATAGAGCTTTTAATACTACTGTTTCACACTGCTTTTTTTCACACGTATGGCATGATATTTCTTTTAATAAAATTGTACTGGTTATTTCTATAGTATAGGATCGGTAATTATTAGCGTCCGATTATATAATACTAGCCGGGCCCGCGGCTTCGTTCGCGTGGATTTGATTCACTACTATCGTCACTGCTTATTCCTTATGTTACCCAACCTAATAAAATATCTCACATTATTTCTCCTTATCTCCCAATATTTCTCCTTATCTCCCATTATCTCTACATAATTTCCATTATCTAGGCTTATCTCTGCTCATCTCGTTCCATTATTTCTCCTTATGTCCCATTATTTCTCCTTATCTCCCATTATCTCACCTTATTTTCCAATATCTAGGCTTATCTCGCAATATTTCTCCATATCTCCCATTATTTCTCCTTATCTCCCATTATCTTCCATTATCTAGACTTATTTCTGCTTATCTCCCATTATTTCTCCTTACCTCCCGTTATTTCTACTTATCTCCCATTATCTCACCTTATCTCCCATTATCGAGGCTTATCTCGACTTAGCTCCCATCATTTCTCCTTATCTTCCATTATCTCACCTTATCTCCCATTATCTAGGCTTATATCGAATTATATAGAACATATGTATAAATTTATAAAAAACACGTAAATCGGATAAGTGGTTCTCGAGTGATAAGCGTACTAACGGACAGACAGACAGACAGAGAGACGTTGCATTTTATATATATTATATTCTTTGCTACATGATATTGTTCCATATTAAATGCTTTAGGCAATGTATTGCAAGAGAACGCGCTAGCGGCAAACTTTCCTCCGACTTGATTCACTATTATCGTCACTGCTTATTCCTCATGTCACCTAACGTAATAAAATATATCCTATAACCTGGCCAGAGAACATACGTACGTTTAAAAAAAAAAGCACGTAAATCCGATAAGTGGTTATCCAGTGATAAGCGCGGACGGACAGACAGACAGAGAGACGTTGCATTTTATATATATTATAGATATTCTTTGCTCCATGATACTGTTCCATAATTAATGGTTTAGCATGTTAAAAAAAAAAGCACGTAAATCGGATAAGTGATTCTCCAGTGATAAGAGCACAAACGGACAAACAGAGAGACGTTGCATTTTATATATATTATAGATATCCTTTGCTATATGATATTGTTCCATATTTAGTGGTTTAGGCAGTGTATTGCAAGAGAACGCGCTAGCGGCAAACTTTTTTCCGATTTGATTCACTATTATCGCCACTGCTTATTCCTCATGTTACCTAACGTAATAAAATATAGTCTATAACCTGGCCAGAGAACATACGTATGTTTTTAAAAAAAAAGCACGTAAATCGGATAAGTGGTTTTCCAGTGATAAGCGCACTAACGGACGGACAGACAGACAGACGGACAGAGAGATGTTGCATTTTATATATATTATAGATATAGATTATTATTATTATTTAACCTGGCCAAAGAATATATGAATGAATTTAAAAAAAGACACGTAAATCGGATAAGAGGTTCTCACGTGATAAACGCACTTATGGACAGACAGGCAGACAGAGAGACATTGTATTATATATATATATATATATATATATTATATATATATATATATATATATATATATATATATTATAGATTATAGATATTCTCTGCTACATAATATTGTTCCATATTTAATGGGTTAGACTGTGTATTGCAAAAAACCGCGCGTGCGGCAAACTATTTTCCGACTTCATTCACTATTATCGTCAGTGCTCATTCCTTATGCTACCTATCGTAATAAAATATAGCCTATAACCTGGCCGGAGAACATATGTACGTTTTAAAAAAAAAAGTACGAAAATCGGATAAGTGTTTCTTCAGTGATAAGCGCGCTAACCGACAGACAGACAGACAGACAGAGATACGTTGTATTTTTATATATATTATAGATGTAATAAAATATATATCTATAACCTGGTGAAAGAATATATGTATGAATTTAAAAAATCACGTAAATCGGATAAGTGGTTCTCGAGGGATAAGCACACTAACGGACAGACAGACAGAGAGACGTTGCATTTTTTATATATATTATAGATATAAATTATTATTATTATATAACCTGGCCAAAGAATATATGTATGAATTTAAAAAAAGACAGGTAAATCGGATAATTGGTTCTTGCGAGATAAACGCATTAATGGACAGACAGACAGACAGACATTGCATTTTATATATATTATAGATTACAGATTGTAGATATTCTCTGCTACATAATATTGTTCCATATTTAATGGTTCAGGCTGTGTATTGCAAAGGAACACGCTAGCGACAAACTTTTTTCCCGACTTCATTCACTATTTTACGTCATGCTCATTTCTTATGCTACCTATCGTAACAAAATATAGCCTATAACCTGGCCAGAGAACATATGTATGTTTAAAAAAAAAAGTACGTAAATCGGATAAGTGGTTCTCCAGTGATAAGCGCACTAACGGACAGACAGACAGACAGACAGACAGAGAGACGTTGCATTTTATATATATTATAGATGTGCAACTATTTATATCTGTAAAATTTATACTATTACTAGAGCATTCTCGTTTAGTTCTTGTCACATATCTTTCAAAGTTTTAGGCTGTGGAAATAATTTACAATAGACTCTTCTTAAGGGGGTAGTCGTTAACTCGCAGTCTTTTTTTTTTAAGAATTTTTTTTTATAGTAAAATTTATTTGTGAATTTTAGTATTTTTAGACATAATACTGAAGGTCTTAAACTAATAGAAACAATTTTTTTTTTCTTTTCTCATGATTCATTTCCTTGGTCTGAACAGGGCCCTTTTTTAAATTTAATTGACATAATATCTGGACTTTGGAGCATTTGAAAGCAATTATTCGAATTGATTCCTATAATATAGGGTTGCCACTATCGTCGGTACTAAAATTGTACAACCACCATAAAAAAAAAACAAAATTGCGGACTTTTGAAATTCTCGACTTTATTTTTGCAACTTGAGTTGTTTAAAAATTTGGTTAAATATTAATGAATAATTATAAAAGTACCAGCGATAGCCATTCATGTGTCTAATAAGCCTTAAAAATTTGAGCGCGATCCGTGCAATAGTTTTTTCTAAATCATGTCAACCAGGCCAAAAAAAAGGTTGTTTCGAGAAAAACGCGTTTAAATCGTTATACTAAACGATATACAGACGGTCGGTCGACTGCTTCTTTCTTGACGAAAACCAACACTCAACTGCTCGAAAACTGAAACTGAAATGCTTATAGACCGAGGATTTACGAAAACGGGGCCGAGACAGTAAGTATACGGCAGCTGCACATTCGGCGCGCCAGGTATACACTGACTGTGACGAGATGCTTCTATTCTATTGCATTTTTCAGTCTGTTCTCGATCTTTCCAGAGCACATCTGGCTTCTATCGTATTTCTATATATACACAAAATTAACGCAACAATATATTAAATCATACAAATCTCTATAATGAATTAATTTTAATAATTTTTTATGAACATTGGTTACACTAAAAGTTAGAAAAAACTTATTCCGATACTTTAAAAGTGAATTAGCTACCAAATTTCTCTATAAAGATTCGAATTAAAATTATTCTTAAGACCTAATAACAAAATCGTTGAAATTATGTAATAATGAAAAAAATAAACTGGGACACTAGTAGCAAAACTAATGGTGTAACTGGGACACTAGTAGCGTGTGTTGCCTCCTCTACTTCGGATGACAGCGTTTATGCGCCTGGGCATGCTTCTAATTAAATTTTGGGATAAAATCTTGAGGAATTTGCTCCCATTCTGTGATAACTGTATTTTTTCAAGTTCCCTCAGGTTTCTAGGTGCAGGTATATGACGTTTCACATTTTTCTTAAGGTGATCCCATACATGTTCTATCGGATTCAGATCCGGGCTTTTTGACGGCCGTTGCATAATCGGTATATCAACTTGATTAAGTTAATCGAGTACCTCCCTAGCCACGTGAGGTCGAGCGTTGTCTTGCATAAACAGGAAATTGGGCCCCAGAAAATGTCCGAAAGGCATCACATGTTTCTATTACAACATTCTCAAGATAGTAGTCAGGAACTAACTCTGTGCGAGCATCAAAGCAGATGCCACCCCAGAACATAACAGAGCTACCGCCGAATGGAATCCTTGCAGAGATATTGCAAGGAGCAAACCTCTCTCCTGGTCTTCGCCATACTCGCTCACGACCATCTGGATGTTTTAGACTAATCCTAGTCTCATCTGTGAAGAAAACTTGTTTCCAATCATCCACAGACCAGTTTTCGTGATTTCGAGTAAAACGTAACCTGGCAACTCTGTTCTCTCTAGTAAGCAAGGGCGCAGTGGCTGGTCTCCTACTGTTTAATCCAGCTTCATTTAACTGTCTTCTAACTGTTTTAGAAGAAATTGTGACATTGCGAACAGCTTCGAGTTCGTTTCTTATTATAGAACTAGTGACAGTCCTGTTTCTTAAAGCATATTGTCTTATAAAACGTTCATCTAGGTCGCTAGTGCGTCGTTTTCGCCCTTGCCCTAGCCTTCTAGAATAAGTTCCGACTTCATTCAAACGTCTTACCATACGACTTATTATGGAACGATGTTTGCCTAACAAATTTGCAACATAACTCTGACAATATCCCTCGTCCAATGAAACTGAGGCTCGCAGTACCTCGTGTTCAGTTAAATTCCTTGTTCGATTTATTTTTCTAATTCTTCGGGGTCAAAAATAAAACAGTCTACCACAAAAACGTATTACTTTGAAAAAGAGAACAATTTATAAGCTTACTTTTAAAGAAAATCTATCGCATTATTACAGAAAATTGTTTATCTTCTAAAAAATTCTTTGAAACTGTAAATCTCAACGAATTGTTTTGATTTCTGTCATGAAAAACGAAACAAAATATGCATAGCCTACTATTCAAAATACTCGATAAACTTTAAAACTGACATAAGAAAAAGATAAATTAATTTTCAGATTGTTGCGTTAATTTTGTCCAGGAATTTATATATATATATATATATATATATATATATATATATATATATATATATATATATATATATATATATATATATATATATATATATATATATATATATATATATATATATAAACGAAAAAATTAGTTTTCAGTAAAGTTGACGTTTCCTTTTCTGTTACTCCTGTTTTTAGACATTTTAAATTACTTTATGTGTCTTTTTGGCATAAAATTAAAAATTAAATATGATAAATAATAAATTACTTTTCCAATAATAACATTCACTTTAAATAGTTTAAATTACTTCATGTGTCCTTTTAATAAATATGATAAATAATAAATAACTTTTCCAATAATAGCATCCACCAAAACTTACTAAGTCTCTAACTTTAATTTTTTTGGGGTTTTTGTCGACCTGCTGATGACATAAAGTACCAACAATATGCGGTGTCGGACTCAAAGTCACTAAATACGATGTCAAACATCAACATCATGATCTTTCTCACAGTTGTTTCTGTCTCAAAAAAGTGTTTTTAAAGAATGTTTTTAACAATATTTTATTTTCTGATACTTGTGTAATTCTCTAAGTGTCCTTTTGTCATGTTTTTTATGATTGTGTTTATTATCTGGCCAACGAAATGCCAATTTTATTCTGTATCACCAGAGAGAAATTAACTGCTGAATTTTGTAAGTAACTTATTATACAACTTCATAAATTTATAAATTACATATCATAACGAGCATCTTAACTTTATTTTTCTGTACCTGGTTTGCATTTTAATATCCAGAAGAAGCTACCAATTAGGCAGCAAAAGCTTGATAACAAAAAATAAAAAGCAGATACTAGAGCCTATAGGTCTTTGATTGCTCATTTCTTCTCCTCATAAGGGCGTTCCCCAGTAGTTAAACTTTCGATTGTAATATATGTATATATATATATATATATATATATATATATATATATATATATATATATATATATATATATATATATATATATACGTATATATAGTTCAATGTAAAACAACTGAAAATGGACAAAGCCCATATCTCAGCAGTTTATCCACTGTTCTCTCATTTATCTGTTCATCTCGAGACGCGTTCCGCCGCTTTCCTGTACTGGCGTAACATCGTGGTAAGATACTAAAACTGTGACAGAGAAATGGTCAGCAAATGGCCAACATTTACCAAAGGCAATCCACTTAAAATGGACGAAACCCGTATTTCAACAGTCTACCCCCTGTTCTCCTATTTGTCAATCAATTTGAAGACGTTCTGCCGTATTATGGCTCATCAGTCGAGCTAGGATCGACAAATTAGAACACAAAACTTCGAATTTTTATTCCGTAGTGGCATAACATCGTGATCAGTTACAATGAATTGTACTTAAAACCGAAAAGCATTCGATCCGATTGAAGGCCGGTAGGTTAGGTACAGCGGGTAGATTTTCGAGATATGGACTTTGTCCATTTTCAGGGGTTTTTCATTGAACCACATATACATGGGGTTGAACCCTTGTCGAATCGCGCTGCCTGCGGTGAATTTGGCAATTTGCTGATCGTTTATCTGTTGGCCTATGGTTGTAGATGGCCTCCAATTCAGGGAAGGTGTGCTTTTTAATTTTAGGTATCATTTATTGCATCTTACCATATATATATATATATATATATATATATATATATATATATATATATATACGAGTATATATATATATATATATATATATATATATATATATATATATATAGTATATATAACGATATATATATATATATATATATATATATATATATATATATATTATATATATATATATATATATATATATATACGAGTATATATATATATATATATATATATATATATTATATATATATATATATATATCTGTACCTGACAAGGAAATATTTATATTCTGTACCTGGTTTGTATTTTTAGAATCCAGAAGAAGCTACCATTAGGCAGCGAAAGCTTGATAACAAAAATAAAAAGCAGTTACTAGAGCCTTTAGATCTTTGATTGCTCATCTCTTTGCCTTGTAACATTCATTTTTTCCTAGATTTTAAGACCATGTAATGTTACTGATTTTTCCATTTCAAATTGTACTTATTTTCATTTTTGTTCCGAACGGTATATTAAACAGGGATTCCCAGACGTTTGGTATATACGGCGTTGTGCGGGTCCCTGACCGAACCTCTCGCTACGCCGCGATTGGTGGAATGTTTGATCGGCAGTTTTGATTGGAGCGTCGTGATAGTACTGGCAAAAGTCGCACGATTATTTAAGGCTCCGCAGACCGTAAATCGGGGTTGTTGTTTTCCATCTAGCCGCAACCAGGCAGTACCATCAAGCCGCTGCCGGGCTGTTTTCCATCTAGCCGCAGCCAGGCAGTACCGTCTAGCCGAGAGGTTATTTTCCATCTAGCCGAAGTAGGCTAATTTTCATCAGAGTCGCTAAGTAAAAGCACCAGTGTCTTAAATAAAAGCCGTAGTGAGCTTTCTAAGTGTTAGTTAAGAAAAAGTGTGAAATCGGGCGTAGTCGATCACAGCAGGAATAAAAAAAACAGTAAGTCAACAAAACTCCCTTCAATAGACTTATTCGAGAGTAGCACCTTAACTGCAATGAAAAACAGACTAAAAAGTGAAGTGTAAAGCACGATTTCTCGTCTTCGGGGGTTATAATAGTCTAAAATTTTAATGTAACAACTACTAGTTAGGCTAGAATTTGTTAGGTAAAAACTGTAAAGGTTAGAACTTTTCATTTTAAAAACAAGAATAAATTTTCTTTTTTTGATTAAAGCTAGTGTCTCACTGAATATTTATTTTTCTTTTCAGGATAAGTTGTACTAGACTAATTCTTTTTAGTAATACCCATAAAACCCTTCAGCATTTTTCCATTTTTTTAGCTGAAGTTAGATCCTTTCTATTTTAAAATGGATGGTGCCCAAAATTTCGTACAGCTAAAGCCTTTAAAAAAAAAATAGAAATTAATTCCAAAAAGACGTACAAAAATTATCTCTTACCCATATCTCTCTACCAAGGAAAACTGAGCTAGTGTTTCTTTAATTTCTTTAGTTCTTTTAAAATCATTAGTCACTCAATTCATTATCAGAAATTAAAGCGGGGCTGCAAGAAAATTGTGCTCAAGCTTGGGGTGTCCAATATTCAAACGGTACAAAATGACGCAGTGTACGTGGGGCGCAATTAAACACCTTTTCATAAGTTAAAAAATGACACCACAACGTGCGGGCAAGTTCCAATGTTACAAAATTGCGCTCAAGCGTGGGACAAACAACTTCTCACAGGGTACAAAAAAAGATGCCTCAAACTGAGGACAGTTCACACCTTACAAAATTACGCCCAAGCTTGGGGCACATTTTTTCACACGTTACAAAATAGCGCTGTCAACGCGGGGCTTTTGGAATTTTATTTTTTAAAAAAGGGTTCAGTGTACTAGCTTTCGAACAAAATAAAAGCTCTAACTTTGCAGATATTTTTATTTCATAATATTTATTAAAAGAAACTACACTATAGCAGTAAGACAAAAGCAGGAAATTTGTAGAATTTTTTATTTCAATTTATCTGTGGTGGTTTAGATATTGAATTTTGTTAATCGACTCTAAGATAAGCGATTCCTACTTTTTTCTTAACAGCTAGCTTTATAGTTCAGATTAGCAAATGTGTTGGTCGACTTTAATTTTGCACTGTTTATTTTGCGGATAACCGAACAAAAAACTGTTCTTTTTTCTCACCTATATTTTGCATGAATATTAAAAATACTTTGCTGATATGAAACGGTATTTGAAGATTTTTTTTGTTGAAAATTCTTAAGATATCTTAGTAAAGGAATGTTAATACAAGGCGATACTTAGAAATTTTTTTTGAAATTGTCGAAGATTTTTTTTAATGTTTGGTAAAGAAGTTTACATATTTTAAGTGCCTTTACGTATTTTTTATTTAGACTATTGGGAGCACAGGAGAAATATTTTAACGACTTTTTAAACAATTCTTTTTAAATTTTATGCATTTATCATGGAAGCCTTCAATTTTAAAGTCAATCATTTACCGGAAAATGAATTAGACTATGAACTGAAAATCCGTCGTACTTTCTCAGAACGTCCGGTCGCGGATAAAAGAAAGATTCTAACGAGGATCTTAAGTAAAGAGATATTCCAATAGATCAGATTGGACTAAATAGTTACAAAAAGTTTCTGATTTTTTTTTAAGTCTAATAAAAATTCTCCTTCTCAAGTTAAAACTCCTGCTTCTCCAAATGGTCACATGTCTCCTTTATTCGTGCATAAATATTCAGATAACAGACCGCATATCAAGATATATCTATTAGGTGCCCATTTTTTTCGGCTTTATTTGACTCTGGTGCAAATGCCTCCGTTATAGGTCAGAATGGTATCAAAATTTTAAGTCGTTTAAGTATAAAAATATGCCATGTCAAAAATAGAAGTGTTACCACTGCAGATGGCAGCCGTCTAAAAGTTTTAGGTACGGTTGAGTTGCCGCTAGTCTGCAATGGTCATTGTTTAGTAATCTCTGCTCTAGTAGTACCTTCTCTATCACATACTTTGGTTTTAGGATGTGATTTTGCACAAAAATTCGGAATTCTAGTAAATTTTAAAAATAATTCGTGGTATCCACAGTCCCTAGAAGTCAACTCTCAAACAAGTTTTAAAGATTGTTATTCAGAAAATTCTTTAGAAAACCTTTTCTCGCGTCTATGTACCCTAGATGATCTCTCGCGGACGGAACGCTTAAAAGCAGAAAAAGTAATAAGCTCTTTCAATGAAATAAGTAGTAAAGATAGGTTAGGCCGAACGAATAAAATCAACATGTCTATAGATACGGCTGATGCCAGTCCGGTAAAGACAAGGCCCTTCGCCATGTCTCCTTATATGTCAAAAGTATTAAATAAAGAGTTAGACGAAATGTTGAAACTCGGAGTGATTGAAGAATCAAACAGTCCTTGGTGTTCTCCAATCTTATTGGTGTGAAAAAGGCCGATGGACAGTATCGTCTGTGCTTTGACGGAAGAAAGCTCAACGAGGTCAGCAAATTTGATAACTACCCATTACCGAACATCGACAGAATTTTGACATCACTCAGGAATGCTAAGTATGTATCTTCGATAGATCTTAGAAAGGCATTCTGGCAAATTCCTTTGGACAAATCCTCTAAGGAAAAGACCGCTTTTGCAGTAGTAGGCCGAGGTCTATTTCAGTTCGTCACTATGCCGTTTGGTCTAAAGAACGCTGCTCAAACTCAGCAACGTTTAGTGGACGCTATATTTGGTCCGAAATATGAGCCACATATTTTCACCTATCTCGATGATATTTTAGTAACATCGGAAGACTTCGAATCGCATATTCGCTTACTTAAGGAAGTAAAGGATAAATTGAAAGAGGCCGGACTGACGATAAATTTGAGCAAATGTGATTTTTTCAAAACTTCTCTAAAGTTTTTAGGCTATATTGTAGGCTCAAATTCCTTGCGTACCGATCCGGATAAAGTAGCAAGCATGGTTAACTATGCGAGACCTACTAATACTACGGAAGTTAAGCGCTTCGTAGGAATGTGTTCATGGTACAGACGTTTTATTGAGAATTTTTCTACCTTGTTGTCGCCTATTAATGATCTTTTGAAAGGACAAAAAAAAAAAAGGACAATCGATAGATTGGACAAAGGCAGCCGAGGAATCTTTTATAAAGATTAAAGAGCTATTGGTTTCAGCTCCCATTTTATCCCAACCAGACTTTTTCCAACAGTTTTATATTTCTAGTGATGCTTCTAATACCGGTTTAGGGGGCGTCCTAACACAGAAAATCAATGGTGAGGAAAGAGTGATAGCGTATGCCAGTAGAACTTTATCAAAGGCTGAACGTAACTATTCGGTTGTTGAAAAAGAATGTTTAGCAGTACTCTTTAACATCGAAAAGTTTCGACCTTACATAGAAGGTGTTCCTTTCACGGTCATAACAGATCATTATAGTTTATTGTGGCTTAATTCTATTAAAAACCCTAGTGGCAAACTAGCGCGTTGGGCGATTAGGCTGAGACAACATACATTTAATTTAATTTGGCCAAAAATGCGTTTTGACATCTTAAGTTTGTGAGGACTTGTGAAGTATGTGGAGCGCAGAAATCTCCAAATGCACTACCTATGGGACTGATGGGAAAAGAGAAAACGGTTAATTACCCTTTTCAAGTCATAGCAGCTGATCTAGTAGGTCCATTTCCACGTTCAAAACAAGGAAATAAATGACTTTTCGTAATTTCTTGCTGGTTAACAAAGTATACCGTGTTATTTCCTTTGAAAAGCTCTAAAGCCGAATGCTTTTTGAAAATTTTAGAAAACGATATTTTTCTAATCCACGGAGTTTCATCGCTTTCGATATGCGATAACGGTACTCAGTTTACTTCTGAGTGTCTTAAGAGCTTAAGTGAGACATATAGTTTTAACATACGTTTCAATCCCGTGTGCCCTCTACAATATAATTTCGTTCAAAAGTAATATTCGTTGATTCACGTGATAATTCGGGATAAAGGAATTTCAAAGATTCAAACACGAAGTAACCGGGTTTACACCGTCTTTCTTAGTTTACGGCAGACATATACCTCTATCTGGATCGTATTATAAAAATTTAGATTTGGATGTCAATGTTGACAGCGAAATAATTCCGGGTAACAGGGGTGCGTACGCCGAAAATTTAAAGGGTTTAAAAGATATTTTCACCGACGTGCGTAGTAGGATACATAAGGCTTATGAACGGAACAGTAAGTCTTACAACCTTAGGAAAAGGGATTTTGCCTTTAATATAGGTGATCACGTTTGGCGAAAAAATAAAATTCTTTCCAGTGCAGCAGATAAAATTCACATCTAAGTTGGTACCTAAGTATGTGCATTGCGTGATTAGAGAAAAGATTTCAGATTTAGTTTATGGTTTAGTTAATTTAGATGGGACTAAAATAGGACGTTGGCATATTAAAGACTTAAAACCATTCAATGAACCTAACCCTAATGAAAGTTTGTCAGAAGAAGAATAATTTATATTTACATTATCTTAATTGCTTTACTTTATTTTTTTTGATGTTGCTCTGTAGAGGTGACGACCTCGTTTATTTTTTTTTTGACTGTTATAAAAGTTGAGCAGAGATAGCTTACTTTTGTTGTTTAATGCTAAGGTTTTGGGTACTGATCATATCCAAACTTAGGTTGATTGTAGTTGATGTTTAGCATCGACTCAGTTTTGCGAGCTTGCGAAGAGTCACACTCAGGATATATCATAAGACTGGTATGTCGGTGGTCGCGGGATTTGATTTGCTTATGACCCCAAATAATATCCAGTTCTTGACACTTGGAAGCGAAATTTTGATTAGAGGCAATCCAAGGTGATCTTGAGTTAGGACAAGCGCAAGATGTAGCTCGTGTAGTATGATGTTGAGTCAAAATTTTTATTATGAGCAATTTCAAAGTTTGTTACCCGAGTGGGTGTATTTTTATTACCTTAATGGTATATGTTGGGTGCAATTAAGAGTAAATTGATTTTGGTTTATCCTGTAAGTCTAAGACTTGGATTATTTTGGTTTAGATCTTCTTCTGAATTGACAAACTGAGGGTATTTTCTATTTTTTTTCAGAGCCGTTTAAACGTTACCTTTGAGTCACAAATTTTTTTAAAAATTTTTTTTGCATAGACTCATAGGCGTCTGATGAGTTTTTTTCGGTTTACTATCAGATTGATAGGAAATTGAAGACCTGCAGGAGAACTAAAGGCTGATCATTTACAAGAGATGAGAGCAGAGTAAGACAGTCGTTTCACAAAGAAATGATCAAAATCTGATACCGAGATGAGAACCTTGTCAAGAGAGGCTAAGCGCAGTGAAGGAAGATTCCTAATCGAATTTTTAGATTTTCCACGAGGTAATCTAGAAGTTTGGGCTGACAGAAAACGGTTATGCCTGATACCTGTAGCAGTTTCTTCTAGAGGCTATTGTCTAGGGAGACGATTAACACCATGATCGAATATTTAAGCTGTCAACGATGTTTTCTTCTTGTTTCTGATTAAGCTGGAAAAGCTCTTGTCGTCTTCAAAAGTGTTGTTGCGTTGCCACCAAAAATTTGAGAAATTTTTGCTTCATGTAGCTTTTTAAGCTCATTTTCGTTTTTTTAAAATTTCGTTAGAAGCTTGGTTAAGTCAACCTTGTAAACCTTTTAGGTTGTATCCCATGAGTTATTTGTTTTTACAGGCTGTGATGCACCGGGTGCTAACAGATGCCGTTACGACGTTTGGCAGGGAAGTTAGTCTTCCTGAGGAACAGACTGATTGGAAGGGTAGTTTATGGGGGGTGAACGTTTGACCTTTGGGACCTTTAAGGTTTTGTTACCCATGGTTTTTTCTATTTGAACCAAAGGAGAGCCTAGCTACTGTAGTCGACCTCAGCTCCAATTAGCCTATTAGTGGTGACAGGCTGTTGGCAGTAGTGTGTTTCGGAACACCCTAATGATTAATTTTTTTTTGACTTATGGTGGTGTGGTAGACACCGTTTTAGTTTAGTGGATGCTATAATCTACTCCCTTTTGTTGGTGGACTCCAGGGTCACCAATTCTGTATTTTATTGTCTCCACCATTCAGTATATCGTGGTGAGGTGTTTGTCTCCTGTTATGTGGGATGGATTGAATGTTTTTCGTTGTTGTTCTAGGGCGAGACCAGTACACGAGGGTTCTTCATGCAACTTGAAGAGGCGCAATGCTGGTTAAGTTTTATATCTCAGAGTAGCCACCCTGAAGAATGACGGAGGGCGTTTTTTTTTGGCTCATGTTTCTAGTCAGATTTGTCACTTTGGTGCGATGTGCCGAAGATTTGATTAGCTTTTGCTAAGAGCTTTCACCAAGCTCAGTATGGAGTTATCATAACCAAGAGTTTGGGATTTGAACTCCTGTATATATGTCTGTATATATTTCTGTATATATTTCTGTATATATTTCAGTGTATGTTGGTTGCCTGAGGGCATGTGCTCAAAAGCGAGATTTTGAGTCGTTTTGCTTATGGACTCCTATATATAGGATTATGACTTTAGGGAGGTCCTATTTAGAGGCTAGCTGTCTCATATAGTTATGTTAGGAATGTTTCCTTGAATGTTAGTTGCGCGCGGACTAATCATTCTGTTCTTAGTGAAACATTGCTTTTTGAAGCAGGATCATTCAGTTTGGTGAATTTTAGCTTTTATGGCTATTCACTGTGTTTAGGGTGAATTTTAGCTTTTGTAGCTATTCACTGTGCTTATAGTGATATTGTTAGCTTTTATAGCTGCTCACTATGTTAAAGGCGAGATTGTTCTTTTAGAACGCAGACTTTGTGTAGTCGAGGACTACTTACAGAGTGTTTTCTTGGCGAGGAGCCGAGGTTTTTTCTGGCGATATACCAGAATGTTTTCTTGGCGAGGAGCCGAGGTTTTTTCTGGCGATATACCAGAGTGTTTTGTTGGCGATAAGCTGACGTGTTTTTTCTGGCGATCAACCAGAGCGTTTTCCCTAGCGATTTTAGCATGTCTAGATGTCTTAGGACGTCGACATTGCGCGATAGAGTGCGATTATTTTCCGAGTGCGACTAGTAGTAATACTAGACTTAGAATGTTCTCTTAGCGATGAGCTAGAGCATGATGGCGATTTTTCCCGAGCGTTTGTCTGGATATTTATCCAGATATTTTTTTTTCTTAGCCTTGTGCTAAATGGTCTGACAAGACTTTTTCTTTTTAGTGTAAGTGTTTGCACTAGAATCAGTTTTTTTATTTTTCTTTATTTAAGAATTTTTTATAAATTTCTTTTGCTGAAATAGAAAATTTTCAGACAATCCTTAAAAGATTTTAAGGGGGGTGTTCATATTTTTTATTTCAGTTCACTTTTTTTGATTTAGACAAGAGTCTAGACAAAGTTATATTTTTTTTTGTTTTGGTAACAATAACAGAGCTGATTCTTTTATATAAGAAGACCGCGACTGTTACTTTGAACAGGTATTTCTTATGTTCATGCAAGGATTTTTATTTACTTTTTGATGTACTTAACCTTAGTGCTTAATTAAGTTAGGTCTAGTTATAAGATTCTTGTGTACTTGCAAAGATTTTCATTTGGTTTCCATTGTACTTAATATTAGTGCTTAATTGAATTAAGTCTAGTAGTAAGGTCCGAAGTTTGTAATTTTGTTTTTAAGTTCTGACCTTAGTATTAAGTGATAGTGTACCACTTTGTACCTTTTCATAAGTAGCCTAAGTTTAATAGACTAGTGTAGTCTATTTCTTTTTGGAAGGGGTAAATGTAACATTCATTTTTTCCTAGATTTTAAGACCATGTAATGTTACTGATTTTTCCATTTCAAATTGTACTTATTTTCATTTTTGTTCCGAACGGTATATTAAACAGGGATTCCCAGACGTTTGGTATATAGTGAGTTGTGCGGGTTCCTGACTGAACCTCTCGCTACGCCGCGATTGGTGGAATGTTTGATCGGCAGTTTTGATTGGAGCGTCGTGATACTACTGGCAAAAGTCGCACGATTATTTAAGGCTCCGCAGACCGTAAATCGAGGTTGTTTTCCGTCTAGCCGCAACCAGGCAGTACCATCAAGCCGCTGCCGGGCTGTTTTCCATCTAGCCGCAGCCAGGCAGTACCGTCTAGCCGAGAGGCTATTTTCCATCTAGCCGAAGTAGGCTAATTTTCATCAGAGCCGCTAAGTAAAAGCACCAGTGTCTTAACTAAAAGCCGTAGTGAGCTTTCTAAGTGTTTGTTAAGAAAAAGTGTGAAATCGGGCGTAGTCGATCACAGCAGGAATAAAAAACAGTAAGTCAACAAAACTCCCTTCAATAGACTTATTCGAGAGTAGCGCCTTAACTGCAATGAAAAACAGACTAAAAAGTGAAGTGTAAAGCACGATTTCTCGTCTTCGGGGTTATAATAGTCTAAAATTTTAATGTAACAACTACTAGTTAGGCTAGAATTTGTTAGGTAAAACTGTAAAGGTTAGAACTTTTCATTTTAAAAACATGAATAAATTTTCTTTTTTGATTAAAGCTAGTGTCTCACTGAATATTTATTTTTCTTTTCAGGATAAGTTGTACTAGACTAATTCTTTTTAGTAATACCCATAAAACCCTTCAGCATTTTTTTCCATTTTTTTAGCTGAAGTTAGATCCTTTCTATTTTAAAATGGATGGTGCCCAAAATTTCGTACAGCTAAAGCCTTTAAAAAAAAAAATAGAAATGAATTCCAAAAAAGACGTAAGACAATTATCTCTTACCCATATTTCTCTACCAAGGAAAACTGAGCTAGTGTTTGTTTAATTTCTTTAGTTCTTTTAAAAATCAGGATCCACTCAATTCATTAGCAGAAATTAAAGCGGGGCTGCAAGAAAATTGTGCTCAAGCTTGGGGCAACACTTTTCACACGTTACAAGGTAGAGAACATTAGTGTGGTCAATATGAGCGAACGATAAATGAATCAAAAACTTATTTAGCGTCTGTTTTTATAGAGATCGTGTTTCTCCTCCCGAGAACCTCTTGAAGTCTCTAAAAAATATGGAAAATGTAAAAATTTAACTGTTTAAAATGTGGATGTAAAGTTAACAAAAATATAAATAGTTACTATCGAGATCGAGTTAGAATACGTAAATATTGTACATATTGTTTAATTAATTTTGTATATAGGAAAAATAGCCTAATTTCCATGCTTCTATCAATTACAACTATAAATAGTAGGGAGAGATAACTTGTATAAAACATTTCATTAATACACATCATATCATTCATTCAAAAATGCCAGTTATTGTACGAGTAAAATGTCCACAATGTAAAGGTGAAAGTGAAATACGAAATCAAAAATGTTTGTCATGTGTGGTCAAAGATCGAATCAAACAGAACGATGGAGCAAAGAACGTACCTGCTTACTTTCTTTCCTTTGGCAAAGAAGAACGAGGAATCGAGAGAGAGAGAAATGCTGCTGCAAGACAAGGAAACAGATAGCATCCATTTCCTGTTAATTATTATATAAAAACATACATCAAATACAATCATATTATTTGTATACTTGCTATTGACACCTACATTCTAAAATAATGGCTTGTCTAAGAGCTTGGTGGAATGAAATATCCAATTTTCCCGATTTACCTGCGAAATTTATCATTTATTTTCAAGATTTTGTCAATTGGAATATCATTTCACGAAAACAACATTTAGACGAAGATCTAATACGAACTTGTATCAATAAAGTCAATTGGCAACTTATCTCCCAATATCAGCAATTAAACGAACGATTTTATGGAGGAATTTGCCGGAATATTGGATTGGAATGCCATCAGTATCCATCAAAACTTGACTGAAGATTTTATCCGTCGACGTAGAGAACGAGTTAATTGCCCCCCCCCGGACATTTATTCAAAAATTTCAACGAGGAATCAGTCCCACCTTTTTACAAGAAATGAAACCCTACATTGATCAACTTGAAAATTGTCGTTGTTAAATCATTATAGTTTTCTCTTTTATACTTAATAAAACCTTTTTCCGTACAAGTTGTTTTTTTTTATTTTTAACTACATACTGCTAATACTTTTATCATTGCATAAAACACGAGTTATATTAATTATATTGTACATTCAATGTATTTGAATTTATTCCTTATCTGGTAAATTTTAACCTTCTTATCTGTTTTGAACTCTCTTTTATGGGATTTTTGTTGTTATATAAAGATTGAATTGGTAAATACAAGCAATTGTCTGCGTTTTCCTCTCTCACAACATATATTTTGTTTGTTTTGTGTGTGTAATTACTTAAACAGGTGAGTTTAACAGGTTTTTATATTT
>JAHKBH010000745.1:0-27164 GCA_019049505.1 Pachyrhynchus sulphureomaculatus
AAATATCTACCATTTTTTCAAACTTCATTAAGAGTACATTATTATTATAGTTTTAACCCATTTCAAGGGATGTTTTTAGCCCAAAAAAAATATATATATATATATATATATATATATATATATATATATATATATATATATATATAACATCTATATAAATACATCTTTTTTTAACTATGGATAAATCTTTTTTTAAACTATGGATTCGACTTCAGCGTCGAAAAATATACTAGATCCATGTATTTTGGTTAATGATAATGAACTTTCATTTTTTTTTATGGGGCTGTGTTATCATAAAATAACTAATTTTAGAAAATTCTTAAAAATATACTAGCGTTCAAACACTATATGGTATGTACATTACATATCCGGTATTTTTATCGACTGTCAGTTTTTTATATATGCTAATAATCGAATTGGTAACTACACTGATATTGGTTTCTCTATAGAAACTGATTTTTAATTTATAAAATATGAGTACTATTTAATTTAGTAACAGTATGTAATATTTATATGCAGAAAAAAGAAGCTAAATGTCGCCTGCGGGTCCGTTTTTCCTGATATATAGGTACTCAGGGAGAGACTACACTAAATGTGTCATTTCTCCTAATTGCTTTTCTGGATTGTTTCATTAGACGTCGTTAAAAGTAATGACTCCCGGTTGCAGGTTGCTTGTCCTGGAAAATTACATTTAGCTGAAGTACAGTCGAACTTATATTTTGTTATTACTTTATTTGGGCAAAAGTCAGTGGATTATTTTAACTTTAATTTTAAATGAAATGACAATAACAAGTGAACCATTATAACAAAACTTTTAAATATAATTTCTTACAAAGATCTTTAAAGTTCGGTACAACATACAAACAATTTTCATACCTTCGGTGTCATAATTAAAAGGGTTTTAAGAGGAAAAATTGTAATTAGTATAATATATCAAAAAGATACACGTGAAAGATGAAAAATAAATTTTCAATTACTTTCACTGTATATTATTAAATTATTAATTTTTTAAATTCTGCTCGAAATTCTGTACAACTTTCCTGCAGAATTTTCAGATGCCATGACAAGATTATAGCCAATGGAAATCATTAGATTATTCAGGATTACATTTTACGACATAGCCAAAATTAACGATGTGGCCAATAAAAAGAGTTTTTATTATAATTCAAATATGCTATCAAACGTTTTTAGGCCCAAGACTAAAAAATTTTGTTCAAATTCTACTTATTTTGTGACGAAACGGGCAATTCTTAGTGGGTATTAATTAGTCACTTTCATTTTAAAAAAAAATCGGTAAAGTAATTTACCAGCCTTTCCCTTACAACAGATACTTTTAAAATAAGTAGTAAATTTGACATTCTCACACTAAAAAATAACTTAATCAAACACTCTTAGTCGATATTGTAAAAAATATGTACTTCGTGGAAATATATTGAAAAAAAAGGGAAGAGTTTCAGAGATATTTACAAGTAATATTTGGCATTTCAGTCACATAGCATTTCTGAAAAAATTTGAAATATTAAAAACATAACACAATGTCTCCACCAATTAAAAGTAATAACAAAAACAACACAATTTTTAAATTTCTTCAATTCAAAACCCTTGAAAAGGACGTATAATACGAGCGCCTCTAACCCTACTTTATTAACCTCTTACTTGTTTGAATAATTGAAAATACTGAAAAAATAACATTATTGCATATTCGAAGCAACCCCTCTTCTCTTACCTACTTTCCCTACCAAATTACCTACTTACATTATCAGTTAAATGAAATTAATGAGAAAATAACAACATTTTTAGGTTTCTTGACCCTAAAAACCTTAAAACTTATTTATACCTCATTAACCCCTTATATGTAAGATCATTAATAATGAAATAATTGAAAATAGTTAAAAAACAGAATTTTTAAAATTCTCACCGAAAAAACCCTGAAAAGGACTTGTAACCCAATATATACCAAGCGACCTCTCTGACCTCCTCCCTTATATGCTTGATTATAAATAATTGAAAATAATGGAAAAAAATAACAGAATTTTCACTTAAAGAACCTTAACAAAGAACCCTCTAGCACCTTCCTTCACCTCTTTTACTTCTTATATATTTCATTATAAATAATTATGCTCAAAATCTGTTCATTACATAAACAAAAACAAAGAAAAATTTTCATAATGATTTAACAAATAAACCAATTAAAAAATCTCGGAATATATTTTTTTCACAAGTACAACACTTCACTTTAACAGGGGAAGTAAAAATGGATCAATTTAATACAGTTTGTAACATATTTATTTAGAGGGACAGTTCCCCCTATATCCTCCCGCACCATTGTTTGAAACGTGCTTGCAGTATTTCTAGGTAATTCTTTAAAGCTAATTCTCAGAGATATGAATATTTCCTTGGCACAAGCAAACTGTGAATTTGAAGTTTTGCCAACAAAAACTACAGAACATACTTATTAAAAGTGGTAGTCTTCTAGGGTGTCGGTTGATGTCTTGACAGTATGACAAGGTGTTAAAAGCTTGTAAGAATTTTAAGTTGTTAGCAATATATTGTGTTGACGCAGTTTTAAAAGTTAATGTCAAAACTTCTGTCGCAAATATGAAAACAAAATATACTCCTTAAGGTTGTTGAACATTTACCTTTGCACCAACAAAACACCAATGAAACAATGACACAACCTTCCTATGTATGGATTTATCATAGCAATGAATAATATCGTCAATGTTTAGTTGGCGCACCTAGAAAGAAAAGTTCACATAATGACAGTGTGTACCTGCAAAATAATTTTGAAACAATGCCCTATGTGCGGTTAAACCTGCGGAACTTATCGCATAAAAAAGATGCGTCAATGTACGAAGAACAGAGATGTTTTGATATTTTCAAAAAAGTAAAAAAAATCAAAAGAAAGTTGTTTTATTAAATGAAATTATTTTAAATAAAGGTTTTAAGCTAATTTTAACCTAAAATATAAGAATTATTTATTGTAAAACAAGTTCAGTCCTAGAATATTTTTTAGTGCAAAGATTCCATACTTACCCTCTCAAAAATCTAACTCGATACTAAAAAACACTCACTACTCTAGCGTTCATTTTATTTTCGCGTAAACCATAAATTGATTTAAGGATTTCAGAAATCAATATATTTTAAAAAATCTACTGCAAATGTAAATATAGTAAAATTATGAACTTGTAAAAATGATTTTTAAATAAATTAAGGTAACCAAGTGATACGTGGAATTTATTAATAAAAAATAATTGTAACTTATAATTCAATAAGGGATTGATTTATAAATGAAAGCGTGTATTCAGATACGCGGAATCTATGCGAAACGATAACTACGCAGGAGTTATGAAACTTTTGCACAATTTTCGCCCCCCTGAAGGATTTGAAATTAATATTTCAGGAAAAAAATTTGTCCTGTATATCATCTTATCCTGGCAGTAGTTTAGTTTAAAGTAAATTATTACTTTTATTCTTTTTAAGTTATTAAACATGAAAATTATAAAGTAATTAGCAATTACTAATGATGGAATAATTTATTTATTTCTCACACAATTCTGACAATTAACATCAAATCGCTAAAGATCACGGGCGTTCCTCCCGGTCTGACAAATTCTGGTATTAACTACCTTTAAAAATTTTTAAAAATGATCAAGTAAAAAAAATACTAAATGTATTTTTATTTCTTCCTACTTATTTTAGTATAATAAACGATTTTTATAACACACTCACAATTAAGTATACTTTATACCAACTTGAACCCTTTTGTTTTTTATGGACCTAGGACATGTGCTGCAGAGAAATCCGGAAAAGACGATTCACGTTGGTTTTAAATAGCTGTAAATTGTACTCGGTCGGAAACACCGTCCTGAGCAAATTATTCCAAAAGGATGAGGTTCCCCATATAAAAGACTGTTTGAAAAGGGTTGTACGAGGAGTAACAAGCTGAAACTCGTACGGATTTGAGGTATTAGCGCGACGTGTATTTCTAGCATGCACTGCTCTGGGAGGAATTAAGCTAGCTACATCTGCCAAACACTTTCCATGAAAATGCACGTAGAATAGACTCAAGCCACCAAACCGTTCTTCGATGTTCAATGAAAAAGGCTGGTGGCCAATTCCGGATCTTCAATCAAGCGAGCAGCTTCTGAATAGAATCCAACAAATGCAGTGTATGTTTGGGAGCAGAGCCTCAAACACGGGAGCAGTAATCCATGGTTGGTTGAATTTGAGCTTGGTATAAAATTAACAGTTATTTTAGAGCGTAAAGCTATCTAGTTTGAAATAATATTCCCAGCTTTTAAGAAGCTCTCTTTGCTATGCTTGCAACATGTTCATGCCAAGACATATTTGCTCCCAAATTAACTCCCAGCAAACTGAGTGACGATGCTAGAGGAATGGAGTGCCCCCGACATAACTATGTCGGGTTCAGCAACATTAACTTTTTTGGAAAAAATTACCGCCTGGATTTTTATAGTATTAAATTCTACTTGATTACTGTCACTCCAAGACAGTATTTCTTCCAGGGCTTTGTTAAGTTAAACGACTTCCTGCTGTCTGCAGAGATTTGCACGAGTAGCCGATGTTCGAGCGTTCAAAATGAACGAAGATATAACCGTACTGTTATCTGCAAAGCTGCTAATTGGATTCCTGATCTTTTTCAGAAGATTGTTAATGAAAATGAGAAAGAGAATAGGAGACAGTATAGAGCCTTGGGGCACACCGGCGTTGATAGTGAAGGTGTTAAAAAGAAATCCTTCGACTGCCACTAGTAAAGCACACTCTTTGAGGAAACATGACAGCCACAAACAGAACTTTCCAGATATATTAAAAGAGCGTAGCTTAGCCAACAATCCATCTTGCCAAACACGGTCGAATGCCTTGAATATATCAAGAGCAACCTCTCGAGATTCTACAAAGTGTTTAATTGCGTTGTTCCAAGCATGTGTCAGATAAGCTTACAAAAGCCATATTGATGATCGCTAATAATATTGAATCCTTCAAGATATTTAAAAAGATGCTGAATAATAGTCCTTTCCACGACTTTCGATATTATTGAAAGCAGTGCTACTGGTCGGCAGTTGTTTAGCACGGTCTTCCTTCCTTTTTTACAGTATAGTATAGTAATTTTACCCTCATTTTGTAACAAACCATCTGAAGAAGCTGTCGTACAGCGAAACATGTCATGGTGTTAAAAATACAAAATTTAGTGGAAATTTAAGTAGTGTTTTACTTCTTGCAAAACTTCTAGTTATGGATCTCCACCAAATATCGGCTGAATCAATCCAAGTATTGAAAGGTTTATGTCTGTTCAAACAGTATTGTGGTTCAGGTTATTCATCAAATAAGGAACCCCAGACCCGGTCAGTTAGAAGTATTATAAGTAAAGCTTTCCGAACTACGAAATATACTTCAATGAGCAGTATGATGTTCTATGTATCTCACATCGAAAAAAACGCCAGTAACTTAAAGAGGCTACCGATTCGGATATTTCCCTTAAATTTGGCGATCAATTCCAGCACAAGTATTTCATCTGGAGGGTTGATATTCTGTGTGCGCCCTATAGATATACAGGTCATTACTTGAGCGAGGCCCTGATCCAGGGACTTCCTTTTGACCTGGAGATTTCCATTAGTTGCGAGTTTGCATTTTATGGAAAAACACGTAATTGGCCAATCTAAAGACCTTCCTGTTGATGACACTCCGATTTAGGCGTACAGTTAGGAATTCCGACTTAGAATCCTGAGTTCTGTATCGGCTTCTATCGTTGCTATTGCTGCTGCAATTATATATCGTCACCACCATGACCATCATTTAACATGACCGCCTTGGTCATTTTTTTACTGGGTGGACGTTAGAGACACTTAGCGAGATTCTAACTATTGTGATGCAATTAGGTGGGATAGTGCATATAAATATACATATCTAGTGTATATTTTTGTTGATTTATGGAAGCCTCGGTGCGTTAGTAAAAGATTGTGAATTTAGTTCTCTCTCCCAACGTATCGACCCCTGGAGTTTATTTTTTCCACAAGAAGCTGTCCAGGGCGACTGGAGTCTAAGCTACGTAAAAAATAATTAGGCCGGCACCCAAGACTCACTGATATAGAGATAAACTGCTCCGATACATTTTCCAATAGGAAACTAAAAAAAAACTTTATAACTGGTTGTAGAGCTGTGGCCCACAAGTCTGCCTTTTATTGTTATTATGAGTATTTAGTTTCCCCCTCTATTTTTTGTGGTTTTTGTCCTTCCTATGATGGTTGTTCTTCTGATTTATTGTTCAGATGTTTACAATCTTCTTGTATTGTAGATTGCTTGGCTGCCTAATATAAAAATTAAGTGTTCTATGGGCCAAAGTGACGCGATTTTACTATATTTCACAAGTCCTTCATATTAGAGCTTACATATGTCACCAATCAGGAGTATTATTGCCGTCTCCTTATTTACTCTGGCGCGCTAAAACCCGTAAATTTAAGCCCACGAGAGTTGGAAGAAAGCACAGCAGTTAATAGAATTATAGTATCCATAAAAATTAAACTAAACTAATATATGATTGTAGTACTAGCATACTGCATGCTTCCAAAGAGAGACAAACAAGTAATTATCTTAGCATACTGGGAGTGCCACTAGCATGAAGTATAGCTAATTTACAGTGAGATTGCCGGTAATCACTAATGATTTCGACAGCTCACTCAGCCTGGCACTTCTGATCAAAACAAATAAATGAATGAACTGAATGTTGTACTGCCAGTTTTTATATATTAACAAGTGTTTAATGCCGATCTTTGTTATTGAAACAATCATCTTTATTATTAAAATAAACTTAAATTTTAAAAGTAAGAGTAATCATATGCAATATTTTGTTATTTTTTAGTACAATTTTATCACATTGTTGTGTATAGCGAAAATATCTGTAATCCATTTGCCTAAAATTTTAATAAAAAAAAAAACTAATTACTATAAAAAAATAATTCTATAAAAAACGTGGGGTTATATATTCCTTAACGGAATAATTACTGAAATTACGAATATTATCAAAGACATTTATTTTCTTTTACAGGTAAAGTTTTTACTTCGTATCGGCACTGATAGACAACAAAGTGAAAAGAGTTACTATAAGAAAAGGTCCTAACTATGTTCTTGTTCCTGTTAAAAATCATTTTTCTTACCTATAAGAGAGTTGCGGGTAATCGTAAGCATCGGCTAGTTGTGCAAATCTCATTACTGATCGACATAATTTTTTACTAGTCTTCACTATTCCATCTTGGAGTTGGACAAATTAGGTGCCCTGTATTACTGGCTAGTTATTGTTGTTTTTAACTTTTAAAGTAGCTATTTATATTTTGTCATTCTACGCACCGTTACGATTCAAACGGTTGAAAAACAATAAAGTGTTAAAAATTTAATTTTTTCTGATTATTTAAGTAATATTATAATTTAATAATTACTTTGTAACTCTATTTAAAAGCAGAGTTCGAGGAACCTTGTTTGTTTACGAATAACTACCAAACTACCTTTTCCTACGCTGAATTTTTTTGAAAATATCTTACTAAACATTCTTAGGTAAATAATATGTAGTTTCTCTTTACCATTAGAGAATGGCCTGTCTAACATGGGAAATAGTTTTTAATAAGTACTGCAATAAAATTCATAATCGCTAATATAAATTATGGTGTTTATATTCGATTAAATGTAGCCATTTAAACACATGCAAATGCAGCTATCTTGTTCATTTAAAGTTCATTGTTTCAAGACGTTTCATACGTTTAATCAATAATGTTATTTATGTTCGACATGCCATTATGTAGGTTTAAAAGTTTCTATAATTATAGGTCTCTTTGATCTAATGCCATAAATTTTCTTTGATTAGCCTGTGAAAAGTTCATTTTCCGTGAACAGAACTTTACATACATACAACATATGTCAATGATTATATGTTTTTCTTGTTATTTTTTAAAATGTTGCATGTCTTGGTGTGTTCAAAACTGCAAACAGGAATATTAATTTAGAGATTAAGTCGCCTCATAAGTCTGATTATTTCATAAATGTTTTTATTGCTTAGATTTTTTTATTAATACCTTCGTATTTTGCTTTTTTGGTTTTGTATCAGAGAAACTCTCGAGTTACCTGTGTGACAGATGATTTGTCGTAGCTATATCATAGCACGACATGGAACAACTTAAAGTGTTCTGAGTTACTCTTTGGAATTATGGAATTCATGATTCTTCTTAAAGTGCCTATTCGATTCGAATGTTGGCAATCATTCTGGCTACTATTACTTTATCCACTGCAGTTCTAAAAAGACCGGTAGTATTTATTGAGAACCAATTTCGCAGATTGTTTAACCAGAAGATGCGTCTGTCTTGGTCGCCTTTTTCCAAATACCTTTCCTTGGAGAATTCTATATTTGGTATTGAGTTCAAAGGATGTTACCAAACCAAAGGTGAAGAATACTGTGCTTCGAATTCAGTTCTACTACACAAAACATCTTTAGGACAATGAGAGTGCTATTTTAACGTAGTTTTCTGAACCATACTTACACAACACACCCCGTGGGGTGCAAGACAAAATACAATATGTTTTGCATCTCGTAGAAGAACAAACCAGATGCTAAATGCCCAGATCAAATCCGGCAACCCCCGGCGTAATCCGATCGCATCAGCTTAGACTACGTCAAGTTGTGCCTAGAAGCTCTCAGGATTAAAAATTTCCGAATAAAATTAGCCCTCATTTCGGATCCTCACCAAAATTTTTAAAATAGATTTTTCCATCACACCAGATTTATACTCAAACATTGATTCGGTGAACGATAACCTGCGGTCAAATAAACCTCATATACATACCCTCTACGAAATTAAGGTGAGTTCATCGACCTTCACAGCCAACTTTCTCTCTCCTGGATATGACTTTTTATTCCTGGCTTAAACGGAATCTGTATTTTCATCGGAAGCGATCTTTCTGACCAACGGGAGGATTTAGAACCCAAAGATATTGCTGTTCCATGATAACTCAAGCGCAATGTTCGCCTAAGGCCTTTATCGACCACAACGTGACATTAATTTTAAAGTATTTTTTTTGTTTTTCGTGCAAACACCTTCGATTATATACAGATTAATCACCTAAATAATATTCTAGACGATTTTAACGTTGATAATATTAATTGGCTTAAGGTATTTCTTACGAGTAACGATTAAAGGTAGTTTTGCTTGAAACGTTTGAAAAATAATATATTTTAGCATAATTCACTCACTACTTCAATATAAAGATGATTTACCACGCTGTATTGCCATAATTAGTTGTAAAAGTTTCAGATATTTAACATGTAAAAGATAGGAATCCATACTTTTTCTTCGATCAAAAGCATGCGTTTTTTACAATTATGTATGTATGTGCATTAAAAAGTAAAAAGTCATAAAAAAATATATACATAAAAAAAATATATACATAAAAAAATTACCTTGCTTTCGTTTGTTAAAATATGAAGGCAGTTTACCTCCTAGTTGTTGCAAAAATATTAGATCTTCGCTGTGGCACCGTAGCTTGAAGAAGACCTCGCACGCACAGCCGGGTGTTCTTTCAAATTTTGAATCACCTATATACATTGACTTATTTAAGTAATATTATAATTTAATAATTACTTTGCAACTCTATTTAAAAGCAGAGTTCGAGGAACCTTGTTTGTTTACGAATAACTACCAAACTACCTTTTCCTACGCTGAATTTTTTTTTGAAAATATCTTACTAAACATTCTTAGGTAAATAATATGTAGTTCTCTTTACCATTTTCAAGTTGATTAGCCTGTGAAAAGTTCATTTTCCTGAACAGAACTTTACATACATACAACATATGTCAATGATTATATTTTTTTCTTGTTATTTTTTAAAATGTTGCATTGTCTTGGTGTGTTCAAAACTGCAAACAGGAATATTAATTTAGAGATTGAGTCGCCTCATATGTCTGATTATTTCATAAATGTTTTTATTGCTTAGAATTTTTTATTAATACCTTCGTATTTTGCACGCACAGCCGGGCGTTTTCTTTCAAATTTTGAATCACCTATATACATTGTACTGATCGGATTTGTTTTTAAAAGATACTAGAATAAACGCTTGCCTCGCACGTGCATTTATTCAGTTATCAATACTTAATAATTGATATATTTTTAATAAATAATCCAATGTTTCGTCTTAACTAATTATACATAATTTTTATTTTATATCATGTAAAAGAATCAAGATTATTATAAATAACACGTGCGAGAAGCTATGTTGCCACATTCATTATACCCAGAAAGCCAAATTATTTCGCGTCTTTCTCTAACATAATGCTCTCTATATCTTCTCTGAAGAAATACCTTAAATAATTAAATATAACCGACGCATAAAGTGACAAAGCTGAAACTTTGTCAATTAGTTGTGGGATCAATGAATTAATACGCATTATGGACCGCGATTGGAGCGATTTTAGTTCGTTCACTAGCCTTTATTACCTCTTTCTGACCACCGGAGTCATTTCAAAATATAGTATTTTACCAGATGATAACAAGAAGCTCCTAAACCACCCAAATGAAACTACAAATCGCCTAAGTAGGAGAAACTAGAGGAATATTTTCCAACTTCCCCTTGGCTACTTGTTTGTTTTAACTGTAACAACCCACCTGGTTGCACTAAGGAGGTTTCTGATATGATTTCGGCAAGCTTTCGTTCAGTGAAAAGACAAGGACGAAAAACTCTAACTTCATCAACCATAATGTAACCAAGGAGGTACAAAAGCAAAGAATTGGAACCAAACTTCCTACCTGTCTCCACAGTTCAAAGTCTTTTTTGTTGATTGCCAAGGCCATTAGTCAAAATGTTACGAAAACATCACCCGCTATTTCCAATATGCACTCGAAAATGGCCGATATTATGTATTTATATGAAGCTAGAAAGTAAAAAAGCTTCTGGCGTGGATGAGATACTTGGCATCCTATTTTAAAAGTGCGCTATTAAACTAACACCAGTAGATTTTTTAACTTATAAAACAGAGTAGAAATAATTCCTTCATCTTAGGAATGAGCTCGAATTAAGCATATCTCTACTCTACCGCCATCTTTATTGGCAAAAATCAAATGGAGATCTTTTAACCTATGTTCTACGTCTTTGAAACAATCCGATTGAACATAATGGACTCTCGAGCTGTTCCCCATGATATATCCAAGATTTCTGACCGAGTTTGACATGACGGATTGTTGACTAAGCTAGGCTCTTAAGGTATGTATAAAAGGTGGCTATTGAGTTTCTTTAGACATCGTTCTTGAAGATTGGCAGTTGATCGATTCTGAGAACTTAAGATTGTGTGTACCACAAGACACCATACTCTCTCCTACTCCATTCCTCTTTATAATTAACAATTTGCTGGAAAAGTCCAAAAATAAAATCTATAGCTTCGCTAGTGAAAATACTCTTCATATACTTTAAACGCTCGAACACCAGACAGAAGGAAATTATACAACTTAGAAAAAAACTTGAAAGAAATTCTATCTTGTAGTAATGAAATAGAATTTAGCTCAACTAAAACACAATCAGTGGTTTTTTGTAAAAAAGTTAAAGTCACAGAGCAATGGACACTCGAAAAACTGCTTCTAATGCTGTTTAATTTCGACTATTAATAGAAATACTCGTTTATTTGTGCTACCAAGCATACTCTGCGATTGATTTATTATATCCTTAAAAGAGCCATTCACATGATTGGAGACCCGGAACTCACTAGAACCTTTGATTCTTTGAAACGTCGTACGAAAGGAAAAATTGTTTATTCAAACGAAATCTTCTTTCAATACTAGACACTTATTGCAACGGTTATAAAGTAACGCTAGTCCTTTCAAAAAAAAATCTTTGACACGATTTGCAAACCAGTTTTTTCGATATCATTTATTACTTCTTCATTTGAAGGAAATTTGTGTCCTTTTAAATGTTTTTCAGTTTTGGGAATCGATAATAGTCTAATAGAGCTAAATCAGGAGAATATGGTGGATGATCAATCACTTCAAAACCTAATTCGTGTATTTTTTGCAAAAACACAGCAATTTGTAAGCCGTCTCGTAAAAATAGCTCCTCTTTAGACAATTTTTCCTGCAGTTTTTCCACAATTTTTTGGCGAAATTTAGTTAACAATAAAAAAATAATATTCTTCAGTCACTTTGCCGTGTTTTAAGTAATCTGTAAGAAGTATCTTATTTTTGCCTCAAAAAAAGCGGAAACAAGAACTTTTTGTGCTGATTTCTGTAAGCTAAATTTCTTGAGATGAAGTGAGCCAGCATGTTTCTACTTCTAACGACTGTTCTTTTATCTCTGCACCCTAATGATGGACCTACATCTCGTCCTCAGTTACCATTTATATAATTTTCTCACACCCAAATTAGAATCGACAATGGTAAAAAGAAGTTCATATGAAATGTTCAGAGTATCTGCTATTCGTTTTTGCTCAATTCATCAATTCTCCAGAAGATACAGAAAACAGATCTTCCAGCACAATGTTCTTCACTGATGTCGGTTACTCCTCTCTTGAAAACCGTAAACCAATTTTGATAGTGGCATAGGAAGATTATTCCTTCAATGTATTAAGCGTATTGTCGTAAATTTCTTTAGCGGAAAATTTTTGAGAAAAGATGTACTTTATCACCTATCAATATTCGGTTTTACTAAATTCACAATTTTTGTCGGTCATATCTTCTTCAAAAATTCTGTATATTCACATGTATTTACTAAATGTCAAACTACTATCCATAGCAACTGCCTTTGATTTTGATAATGGAAAGTGGTCTAGTTAACAAGTTATCAATACTCGTAGTAGTTGGTAACATGTACCTATTCCAAAAATACTTTCATAGGACGAATTCGATGGATACAGCCCGCTTGGTTCCTCCTAGAGAAATTTATGTTAGGAATCCCTATAGTCAGTCAGTATGATCGATTTGAAGTGAACTTCCCAGGGCTTAAGTAACCAAATACACAGCAGCGCGAGAGCGTGCGAGTATCGGGGAAATAAAATTACACTGTGAAGATCTGACAAACTTGTGATGTTACAATACAAAACATACAGATTGTGCTACAATCACACATCTAGCAACCAGTATTTCAAACTCATTATAACAACCCCACAAGTTTTAAACGTTTGGAACTATCTTATTTAGGGACAATCTTTAAAAGTCTCAAAAACTTTTAATGTATATTTGAAACTGGTAAACGGGTAAATTATTTATTTGTAAATGCTCAGGGCTAATTAAATATTTTGCTACCATTTCCCTAACGAAATATGCAAATTAATATCTTTAGATCTCTTGTCAAACATTTGATTTGATGTTAGTTTTAAGGCTCTTTGGCTCTCACTATACAATAGGATACCATCTACAGAACCTATTAACTCACACAATAAATTTCTAGGTATAGATAGCTTCTTCTAAAGTCCTATACTTAATTTCTGTACTGGAATACGAAACAGTTCAATTTTAAAAAGTGAAACGAAAGCCTGTATAGGACCTTTTATCTATAGCATTGCTACCCCCAGGCAGCATCTACGAAACCTTCTAGACCTTTCGGCACTCTACCAATATGTTTTATCAAAACAATTATTAATCTGACTAAACCTAAACTGTAGGTAATCTTTGTTCTTTTAATAACAATTAAATATTTTTAATAAATTGTAATATGAAAGAGAAAAATTACAATTGTATGCAATTACACTATAGTCAAGTGTCATTAAAAATTTCTTCTCTTGATCTGTTAATTTCACTGAAATGCTGCTAGAACTAGCATCGTTTCTCGTTTTCATAACTATTTACATGTCTGCTTGTTGTAATATTATTAGTATTATAATCATAAAACTTATTACCCTTTTATAGTCTCAGAATGACCTACTAGTATAGTACTAGATAAGTAATCTTGACAAATCTACTTTAACATTATTCCACACAAGTTTTGCAATTTAAACCACTGGCAATACACCAATTTCTTTTTAAATAATTAGTTAAATTCACTGCTTCTGCTCAAAATTATTTTTGAATCTTTTTGAAAAGAATGGTACGAGGACTAAGTTGAAACTCATACGGATGTAATGTATTAGCGGGATGATATTTCTAGTATGAACTGCTTTTCATAAAATTACTTATTGAATTTACTAAAGTCACTAACCGTTCTTTGATACTCCGATTAATTAAGGTTGCTAGTGAGTTCTGAATCTCCAATTTGGCAAATAGCTATTTTCTAGATAGAATCCAACAAATGCAACATAGTCAGGTAGTAAACATTGAAAAAACGTTCAGGGCGTACAGTTGTGGCATTTATATTTTATTAATAGTAATACCTGATTACATACCATGGCAACCTATTAAAAAATAAATTTAAAACTTTGGCACATTTTTTCGTAGAGAATGAAGCATAACTTTCTAGTGTAATTATGCGGTGGTTTCAAGTGAACATAAGGTTTAAAAAGAAATGAATTATTAAAAAAAAATTCTATTATATCTTGTAAGTGAAATCTAATCAAATCCTAATAAAATTTTAAACATCAATTAAAAAATACTTCCTAATAATTAAGTAAAATATCTTTGTGTTCTTTGGTTCTGTGTTCGAAGAATTAGCGGAAACTAAAATTGTAGTGATGAAAGTATCCCTGTGTCAACTATATATTATAATTTACCAATACAAGCAATGCTAAAACTAATGCCCTTGCCCTTATTATTAACTATGTACATCAAAGAGATTTACTGCAAAGTGGGTCAGTAATCCTAAGAAATAAATTAAAAACAAAGAGAAAAAATAAGAGACAATCACATATTGCCTTCAAAAAAATGATAAAATATTTAGCTATGAAGCTAAAATCGTCAAGCAGCTTTGAATTTAATCTTAGCTTCTGTTTATGAACTTAAGTAATTAACATATTTAGTGAAAGACATGTAAAAAAATATATGAAATATGATTACCTCTTTCACAATACAAGATAATTAATTATACATATTTTCTAATTCCAAAAGTATGATAAACATCTTACAAGTTTATCAAAGGTTAAAGTGTTTTGTTGAGACATTAGAAGAACTGCTGTACCTAGTAGAATGAACCTGGATGGATAAACTCGTGCTTTATATAGCTCGATATAAATGTTTGAAAGTAGATAGAAATGGGGTAAGAATCCTCTAAAATAAAGAGTAAATAAACGTCTTTTTATATGCATAGGTTATGAACTGATGGAGTTTAGTAAATTTGCGGCCTAAAATCTTATTTTTTTCTTTAGTATTTTCGATTTTTGGCTTTTCAAGCTTGATTCTGTTATCTGTTTTCTGACATTAACCCACTGTTATTTGTCGGCCCTTGAGTACTATGATAGGTTTCGCCATATGGAATGGCCAAGTGTATGCTCTACGATTATTATCGAAAGCAAGGTAATCGAACTAACTGGAGAGTATAAGAAAAAGAAAAGAAGTGGATTTTCTGTGTGTTAAATTCTTTTCAGATTTTTTTTGCCTTTCATCACATTTCATAACATTATCCACCCTATTAGAGGATTGCCAGTTGAGGCAAGTAGAAGTAGTGTAAACGAAGCTATTTTCGATTTTCAGCTGTATAGGTGGTTGTATTTTTCCTCCTTAGTATTATCTTGTCATCTTGGACAAAGGCAGTAAGGCCGTCGTTTGCTATTTAATAGTTGCCGAAACAAGGACTATTTTCCTATTCGTTATATGATCTTCAGTTTTATGAGCTTCGTTAAGAATCGCTGAGGTTGATAAATGATATATTTTTTTGATGTTTCTTTTGGTTGAATTTTTACTGCTTTTTTTGGTATGTGGAGAAAGCGTCAGGATTTACGGTATATTAAAACGGCGACGTATTTCGTGAAAGTTGTTTTTTATTAAACGAAGCATTTAGGGCAGCGTTTTCCTTTTAAGGTTCACCTTTTAATTTCAAGTTGTAATTTCATATTCCAGTTTCACGTACTAGTTCACGACTACTTCTAGTTTCAAGTTTAGTTCAAATTTCAAGTTATCTTTTCTTCCTTCCACAAGATTTGTGTCTTCTTAAAGTATTACGTTCTACTGTAGATTTAAGCAGATGAGTTACACGCTCCGTGACGAGTTCCATTGCGAGCATTAGGTGGGACCACCGGCTAAGTTCTTAAATAATTTCTTTTTTCTTGACACCTTGGCGAAACCTATTCTATTATTCTAAGAATTATATTGCATTTTGGTTATTATGTTATATCATATTTTTTTATATGTAATATAATAAATTGGTTAGTAGTCTATGGTAAAACATCTGCAATTTTAGTAACAGTTTATAAGTTTGGTGTAGCACTTCTGCAGCTTCCTGAAACCCTAGCCTGATAAATTGATTTTACATCATTATCCACTAATACAGGCAGGTTCCTTGGAAACTGTGCCAATATGCACATGTAATTTTAAATTTTAATTATGTGTGTAATTTCAATTAATTATTATTTATAAACCTCTATTATCCTCTACCATTACTATTTGTAACTTATTGAAATACTCTGCGCAGTATGTTTTCTTGCTTTTTTTTAAACCTGAAGTAGTTCAAAAAAATGCATAATTTTTATTATCGGTAATATAGTCTTATTTGATTTCGATTCTTTATAATAAAACTGATATTTAGAATATTTTTGATTCCTTTTATCTATACAAGCGATCCACTGGGGAACACAGTTCACTGGGAAAAAAGGAGCCTGAATAGGGATAAAGGATTTTAGATAGGGATTTACTTTGGGCAGTATCGAGGTCAACCTTAGGGGTCTCTAATAAGATTAGAGTGAGACACCAGTCTGCTGTTAGGCTGTTTTGTTGGACACGCTCTTTTCTAGTTTTCTGTTAAAGAACAACTTACTATTGCGCTAACGAGTTTAGTGGAGCACAATTTTTTGTCACCTCCTACGGTTGTCTCAATACAATTAATCTTGTTATTTAAGGTGAAACAGACATAATAATACACGTAGCAAATGGAAAAAGGCACCAAAATTAATAAAGTAATAAAATAATATTCAAAAAAATAAAAATTGATTCAAGAAATTTTCTTATTAAAAGATTAATTCGAATAATTACAATCATGAATCTGAAACTTGACAAGGATTCAAAGATGAAAAAAAGGAATTTATACCTTAGAATTAGTCGCTTTTGATGAAGATAAGCACAGCTTTTGTGTATTCGCACAGCCTTTTGCTTCAATTTTCGTTTCTCCGGAAGTGCATAAACAAGCGAGTTGGCCAAGGGAATATCAACATTGCATTAACTGGAACTGAAGAGATATACTCCTGTCCATTTTTTGCCGATATGGTCAAAAAATTTCCCAAGGACACGTTATTTGTTTATATGAAAAGAAATGAAAAAGTATATATTAGAAAATACTTTTCTAACGCTGTAATTTAGCTATAATATCAGCCGATTTTACGAACTTTACACTGAAATTTACGTATCAATCAAAATCACCAGGTTTCTTACAGACACGTTCTGATATAGTAAATATAGTCTGTTAATCCAGTATATAATAAAATGTATTTAGCTTCACTTTATTCGCCTAGCAATGAATAGTAAACTCTTCGTTCGTTTCTATCACTAATTCCTCTAAGGTACACACGTTACACTATTTCTGAAAATTCTTTTCACCAACTCTGTTAAGTTCTGACACAATGCGATCAAATGTAATTTCTGCTTCAAAAAAAGTTTAATTCCTTCACAAGCTCTATCTTTTACTTGTTGTTTCTGACTGTTTTCATGTTTGCGCGTCTCTGATAAAAAGTCCTATTTTGTAGTGAGAAAGTGGAATTAAAATATAACTTTGTGAATTATTGTGTTCGTAAAAAAATTTGCAGTTTTCGCGCAATATGCGTTCAGTTCGGAGTTTTCCACTGGTGTGCTCTCAATTAGCTAAAAACTAATTACTTTGTTCATGAAAGAATTCAGTACAGATAAAAAAAAAAACTCTATATTAACAATAGAATTGATTGCTGATGATAAGCGTGAAGTTTAAGCTAAGCGTGATACCTGCAGTTATGTGAAAGTTAAGTATTAATAAATAACCGGCAAAACTAAAGTTGAATACTGTCGCTGTTCAAAATGGAAGACCTCTGTGTAAAATGCAAATTTAAACTAAAATCTGTATTAATAACATGTAGTGGATTGTGTGGACAGACACTACATCCAAATTGTGCAAAAGTTCCCGAAGAAGATTGCAGAGTAATTCAAAAATCAGCCAATATAAAATGGTACTGTGATGGTTGCCTGCCATATGTACAATTCAATTTAGCAGCAAATCACGAATTGCATCAAGTAAAACAGATGATGGTAGATGGTGTCTTGGAGAATATCGTACGTAACAAAGTAGCAAATGGACCTGAAAAAAGTTATGCAAGTATAGCTGCTGGTGAAGTAGTAGTAATCAAGCCAAAAACGATACAAGATAGCAAAACAACTAAGGAAGCAATTAAAAAGTCATTTGATCCTACAAAATTAGAAGTAGGTATTACCGAGATGAAGGAATTAAAACAAGGAGAAGTAATGATTAAATGTCAAAGTAGACATGAAGTAGAAAAAATTCAAAATATTGCTGAAAAAAAGCTAAAAAGGAATTATGATATCAAATCACCTGAGCATAAATGTCCAAAGGTAAAAATTGTAGGGATCGAAGAAAATTATGACAAAGATACTTTGGAAGAGATTATTAGAAAGCAGAATACGTATCTAAAGGAATGTCATCTGGATATAAAGATAATAAAGAAGATGAAAACCCGGTATATGGCGATAATCGAGTGTAACCCGGAAAGCTTCCAATTACTCATAAATTGAGCATCAGATGGTCAATATGTAGGATCTATGAATATGTAACATATCAGTGTTCAGATGTTTTAAGTGCAGAAATTTTGATCATAGGGCCAGTGAATGTCAAGCTGAGGAAAGATGTCTGCGTTGTTCCCAAGTAAGTTATAAAACTGATGAATGTGATAATACCTTCTATAAATGCTCTAACTGTTTATTTGCAAATTAAAAAGCTAAAATTGAATCTGAATGTTGACCATAATATTTTCTATGTAAACTGTCCTGAGTATTTAACAAAAGTGGAAGCTAAAAAGAGAAATATTCAAATGACACCTACAAATACTGATAAAGACAGTAAATAGCAATTAGAAAAGGTAAATTATTTCTCTCACAACAGGCATCTCAGAATTATGCATCAAAATGTTGAATCTATTCGTAACAAAACAGATATTTGTGAGGTAGAACTAAGTAATGAACGAGTTGATATTTTGTGTCTAACTGAGCATTACCTTACTGATAATGAATATCCAATAATAAATATAAATGATTTATACATTGTGCAGTATTTTTTGTAGAAAAGAGACGTCTTTGCGGAGGTAGTGTAATATTTGTAAAAATGATTTAGCTTCTTATGTGCTAATATGGCAAATATGACAAAATTTATTGACTTGTCAATTAAAGGTGTAATTGAACTATATGGAGTAAAAATAACTGGAGAGAAAATTAGTTTAATTGTTGTATCGGTGTGTAGAGCTCCAAAAGGAGATTATAAGATTTTTCTAAGAGAGCTCGAAGAGGTACTTAATATAGCTTGCTCCTACAATAAAACAGAATTTATAATATGTGGAGATCTAAACATTGATAATTTGTCTAGTACAGCCTCAAAGATAGATCTAATAGATCTGTTCTCATCATATAATATTGGTTAAATTCGCCCACGAGAATTTCTATAAGGTCAAAAACCGGTATTGATTACATAAGCACAAACAGTGCCTATAACATTGGGCATTACAATACCAGAAGCTAATAGTATAACTTATCAAAGGTCGTATAATGAAAGAACTTATGAGGCGTTTGGGAAGTATCTTGGGCAGGAAACATGGTGTGAGGTTTTTGAGTCTGCTGGGGTAAATGAAGCATTTTCCTATTTTATAGGATCTTTAAAGCATTATATTTCTTTGGCATTTCCAGTAAAAATAGATTGTTCATGTAAAAATCAGTCACAAAAAAAACTTGGATTACAAGAGGAATTTGTACATTAACACAAAATCTGAAATGTTGGCACAAATTATTAATAGACAGTAATCATAATGCAGTTGTCTTAAGCTATTATAAAAGCTACAAGAAAATATATCGTAAAGTTATTTCCGAAGCAAAAAGACTATATAAACATTAAAACATATTTGGAATCAGATAATAAATCTAAGATAACGTGGAAAATTACACAGCCCCACAAAAAAAAAAGTGGGGTATACTTTTGATGCGATATATATCCAGATCCGTAGTATTTTTTGCCCGCTGATCACGAATCTGACGTCAGAATATCGCCATCACATCTCAATTTTTTTCTAACCTCAAAAAATAGGTAAAAATTAGTAAAAATTAAGAAAAATATACTCCTAAAAAATTAATTCAAGCTTTTTCATGAATCCAAAGATGTATTAATATGTATTCGGACACGCTAAGCTAATATTCATCGGTTGGATTGAGCCATACAGTTCCTCAATAAATCAGACAGATATAGTGCTTCTCGAATGCAAAAACGAATTCAAATTAAAATTCAACCGATCCTTACCAAATTTGGTACACGGGGAATTTTTGGGTCGCTGATCACGAATCTGAGTTTGGATTTGCAAAATTCAAGATGGCAGATGTTTTCGCGCCATTTTGAACGCCGAGAAAAATTCATCGGTCGATTTTTATTCTTCTACCTGCATCCAGGGCACCTCCACGTGGTGACGGTGGGCAACGGTGTTACTCCACTAGCCGGCAGAGTCCCTGGATAACGGCTTAGATGCCGTCATGGCAGGTAGAAGAAAGAGAAATTACGATGCAGGGACTCGGAAACCCAGTATCGGCGGTTGGTCAGGGTGGGAAAGCGGGCCCGCAGCCGTCGTCATCCAGCGACCGTAGCTCTTCATGTGTGGGTGACTTGGCTCATGTAGAGTATAATGCTACAAGAAAAACGGTCTCACGGTACAAGGACTTTTCATAAGTGCGATAAAAACAGTGATTCATTTTGTTATATTTGCTGTCAACACGTATTGAGTAAAATGGGGTCACCGATAACGGATAAGATTAAAACCTTATATAAGGATTGTTTTAACATTGAAATACAGCACCAGGATACAGATTGGGTTCCCCACATCATTTGCAGTTCTTGCAAAATAATGTTGTACATCAATAAGAAGGCGATTAAATATTCCAGACCAGCAATACGGAGTAGACCATACAGTGAAAATGATTGCTACTTTTGTATGAATGTTGTATCTAGGCATAACCGAAAAAATAAAAGCACTATTACTTATAACGATGTTTCGACAGTAACAAGACCAACTAAACTAATTCCGCCTCCTGAACCACTTGATGCTGATGTTATGGAAACAAATGATTTCACCTTATCAGTTCATGCCGAAAACATTGAGACTGTCGAAAAAGATTCAAACACTGTTACTAATGAATGTTCTAGTGACAACCTATCATATACTAGTGACACAGATAAAGAATTTCTACCATACAACTGTAAACCAGAACCAATACTCGTATCACAGTCAGAACTTAGTGATCTAGTCAGAGATTTAGGCTTATCCAAAGATGGTTCAGAGCATCTTGCTTCCTTTTTAAAGAAAAGACATTTACTTAAGCCAGAAGCTACGATTTCTTATTATAGAAACAGAGATGAAGAATTTCGAAAATATTTCACAATGGACGAGGAATTGTCACTTTCATATTGTACCGATGTAAAAGATCTAATGGATGAATTTCAAAATAACTCATACGATCCTGAAGAATGGAGACTGTTCATTGATTCTTCTAAAAACGGAGCATTAAGGCAGTTTTGCTGCATAATACCAACGCACTTTTTACGCTCCCATTCCGATTGCTCATTCCACAGTTATGGAAGAGCAATATGAAAAAATGAAGCAGCTTTTGATAAAAATAAAATATGCTGATCATAACTGGAAAATTTGTGGAGATCTGAAAATTGTAACAATATTGCTTGGCCAACAGTCAGGGTTTACACTTTATCCCTGTTATAAATGTCTGTGGAATAGCAGAGACAGGGAACGTCATTATAAGAAAAAAAAATTTGGCCAACAAGAGAATCGTTCACTCCTGGTGAAAATAATGTATTGTTTCCACCATTGGTAGATCCAGGAAAAGTTCTTATTCCCCCGCTTCACATTAAGCTTGGACTTATGAAGCAATTCACGAGAGTATTAGATACAAACGGCCTATGTTTTCAAATATTTGCATAAAAAATTTCGGAAATTTTCGGAAGCTAAAAATTAAGGCAGGCGTATTTGACGGGCCACAAATAAGAAAATTGTTTCAAGATTCATTATTTGTTACTAAAATGAATAAAGTTGAAAAAGCTGCTTGGCTTAGTTTTAAAGAAGAAGGTCGCAACAAACTTTTTGGGAAATAATAAAAGTCCTAGGTACAAAGAAAATAGTCGAGAAAATGGTAAAAATTTTTTCAAACATTAGGTTGCTTAATGAATCTAAAATTACATTTTCCTGGACTCCCACATCGATGATTTCCCCAGATAATCTTGGTGTGACTACAGTGAGGAGCAAGGGGAACGTTTTCACCAAGATCTGAAAATCATAGAAAATCGGTATCAAGGACGATGGGATGACCATATGCTAGCGGACTATTTGCTGGTCGCTAAAAAGAGAGAAACAAGTCCTCAAAAGCGTTTGTTCAGAAAGCCTTTGAATAGGTCATTCGCGGACAAAAAAGAACAAGATACAGCCAAAAAAAGGAAAGTTAGGCGCGGGTCTAACCTTCGCAATTCTAGGGCTTAAGGGTCTACTATATTGAGAGTATATGGTTTAGGGTTTAAGAGTACCAGGTTTGAGGATTCCCCAACTGTATACCAAATTTGGTAGGAATCGGTTGGTTTTCAAAAAAATTTTGTCCGCCATCTTGGATCCGCCATTTTTGAATTTTGCAAAAATCCGACCTCAGATTCATGATCAGCAACCCAAAAAACCCCCGTGTACCAAATTTGGTAAGAATCGGTTGAATTTTAATTTGAATTCGTTTTTTGCATTCGAGAAGCACTATATCTGTCTGATTTATTGAGGTTAGAAACAAAACAGAACTGTATGGCATAATCCAACCGATGAATATTAGCTTTAGCGTGTCCGAATACATATTAATACATCTTTGGATTCATGAAAAAGCTTGAATCAATTTTTTAGGAGTATATATTTTTCTTAATTTTTACTAATTTTTACCTATTTTTTGAGTTAGAAAAAAAATTGTGATGTGATGGCGATATTCTGACGTCAGATTCGTGATCAGCGGGCAAAAATACTACGAATCTTTGATATATCGCATCAAAAGGTATACCCCACTTTTTTTTTTGTGGGGCTGTGTTATCAATACGAAAACAAAAAAGAAAAAAACAATAACATGATGGTAAGATACAACGAATTGTATTAAGTACGCATACCTATTACTCCATCGAAAGCTGACACAGCACCTTTCGAACAGACCAGAGTGGTTGACACAGTCAACGCTTTAAAAAGCAGGCCTGCGCTTTTTTCGAGGAATCCTTCCTCAAGTATATATAATTATTGTAAAGCAACTGAAAATAGACAGAAGTCCATATTCCAGCAGCTTACTAGCTGTTCTCCTTGTCTGTCGAATCCATCCTGGCGACGCGGTTTCGCCGTATCACGGCTCCTCAGTCAGGCTATGGTGGTATTGTAAAGCAACTGAAAATAGACAGAAGTCCATATTCCAGCAGCTTACTAGCTGTTCTCTTGTCTGTCGAATACCACACTTGAGACCGTTCTGTTGTTTGTCAATCCTAGTACTGACTGACGAGCCGTGATACGGCGAAACGCGTCTCAGGATGGATTCGACAGACAAGAGAACAGCTAGTAAGCTGCTGGAATTATGGACTTCTGTCTATTTTCAGTTGCTTTACAATATAATTAAAAAAAACAATAGAATTACCAAAATTGTTAGTGATGATATAGTTGTTGAAAATCCTTCTAAAATAGCAAATTGCTTTAATGCATATTTTATAAATATTGCTAAAAATTTCAACGAGACATTACCCAATGTTAAACCCAGAACCCCAGCCTGTTTACTGCCCTACTGTCAGGAGCTTCATACCATGTTTCCTGGCACCAATAAATCAGCAGGGATGTGGTGGATGTTATATAATAACCTAAAAAAAGTTCTAATTCCGTTTGGAGTATGTTTGATGAAGTTCAAACTAAAATGCTGAAAAAAAACTTGTGTTTCATCTTATAGCTGGTCCCATTAACATTTTTGATAAATATATGATACTATCCGAGGGTGTGTTTCCTGAGGCATTGAAAAATTGAGCAAAAATTATTCCGGTATATGTAAAAAGGGTAAAAAAGATTGTATTGAAAAATTACCGGCCTATGGCGCTGCTCTCTATATTATCAAAAAATTGTGGAAAGAGTAAATGGTTTAATAAGATATTAGCATTTGTAATAAAGTAAAAACGACACAATAAACTCGACCAGTAACCGACCGATACGACGCGGCATCTTGCATGGGGCCAAAAACAAAATGGATTTCTTAAGGGCAAATTCACAATATCGGCAATTTTTACGAATTTATTAATAAAGTTTACACGACAAATCTAGATCTGAAATGAAAACATTAGGCCTATTTACCCTGGACTTAAGTAATCGGAAGGCGTTTGACCTTGTAAATCACGATCTTCTGCTGGATAAGTTGAAATGCGTATAAATTGAGGGGAAAATTAATGAACTACTTAGGAGTCACTTAACTGGGATGAACCCAACTCGTACATGTAAAATATAGCTAAAGACGGACATATAAAACCGATAAATAGGAGAATCTTAGGACCTCTGTCGTTTTTGCTTTTTGTGAACGATGTGCCTAATATAGAAGAGCAACATAATCTCAAATCATGTTTTGCCGATTGATAATAGTTACGGTTTGCTCTCATACACAAAAGTAAAAGGAAGAAGTGCTAAGTTGTGTGCACAAGATAATTTTAAATAAATTTTTTAAAATGGTTTTAAATGCAAATAAAATTGTGTAATAAATACACAAAAGATTGTACTCCTTGATTTACACCCTACTCCTCGAACTACAAGCAATATCTGAAAAAGTTATCTATTAAAAATTAAGGGAAAAGTATCCAACAAGTAGATGAAGTAAAATTTTTAGGAATACATTTTTTTTAAAATAGCTTAAGTTAGGAAACGCCCCATGTTGATGCTATTTTGGCAGAACTTTGTATCATCGTCGTATTTTGCATTATATAAACTGAAAGATTTGACCAATAGAAATGTTTTGTTGTCTTAGTTTACTAAATGCACAGTTCTATTCAAGAATTTATGTAGCATGGCATAAATATTTTTTTGGGGTTGTTCTTATCTTAACGCCTCAAGCAGGGTTTTTTTCGGCTACAAAAGAGAAGCTATGAGAGCGATAAAAGTTAAACGCTTAGAGATAGTGCATCCTGTGATGACCGGATTTTTAGGGATTTAAAAGATCCTCACAGTACCTTGTATTTTCGTGGATTGGAAATTTGTTATTTGTGAAGCAGAAGAAACCACAGAATTTTGTTACTAACATTTATTATCACAGATTATAATACAAGGTATGGTGATAACTATGCTATTCCAGTCAACACAAGTTTGTCCACGAAAAAACGGGAAAACAATCCCCGTTATATTGGCATTCACCTCTTTTAATAAATTGCCCCCCCCCGTTTTCTTTTCGAAATATTGATAATATAAAATTGTATAAAAGAATGTTAATTGCTATTTTTTTTTTTGAAACAAAAACAAAAAATGTTACTATAGTACACGGAAAACAAAACGGCATTTTTTAAAGGATAGAGGCTACTATATGTTAAGATGCTAACTTTTGTTTGCTTTATCTCTTACATTTATGTAAATTCATTTGTAATTACTTCTTCTCACTCATTTAAAAATAGTGCCTGACTTGCCTATGCTATTGTGTATAGTCACTTGGATTAATAAAGTTTATTTTATTTATTTATTTATTTTATTTATTTATTTTATTTGTTTATTTATTTATTATGTTTAGGAGATTTAAAATAAAACGCACGACAAATGCTTCTGCAAACGATCTTGAATATAAATTCATTTAAATTCAATCAATTAATTGAAATAATTAAATTGGACCATTTCTGTCCTACTAGGCAATGAGAAACATTAAAACTATTCCCACACACATTCATCACACAGGTCCAAACTATCACACTGCCACTACATTTTCCCAAAATAAACTATGAGTAATATCCTGTAATTATAAAAACTTTTTTTCGGATTCGTCCCATTTGATACTTAACAGATGAGATTAGTTGACACTATATACTAAGGCCGATGATTATTTTCAAAACCTTAAGAATATATTTTGAGAGGATAAGAAGAATAGCGAAAAGCACATTTTTAAAGGATTCTTTTAAAAGTTGCTCAAAATAATAAAATACAATATGGCAATAAATATTTTTTCCTTACCAAAGTTCCTTCTTTTAAAAGAAAATATATGCGAAAATTCCATTAAAATACCTCGTTTAATGTCAGTTTGCCAAGAAGTAAAACGACCGATGATGTTTTTTTTTGACAAATTTTTAGACATTTGTTCGTTGGCCAAGTTAATCTATAAAGCTTCGATAATATATAAAATACAAACGTCTCTAATGTCTAATCTGTCCCTTAGAAGTGCGATTATCATCACAAACCAAGGAACCATTTTAATATATTTATATCCGCGAATTACCGGATTAACGAACGGCCGGTGTTTTTTTAAAAAAACATACCTATGCTAGCCCCTAGGCCAGGTATATAGGAAATATCATTTTTATTACGTTTGGTAACATTAAGAGAATAAGCAGTGACGAAAATAGTGGATTAAAGTCGGACAAACATGTTGCGCGTGTCTCATTTGCAATGAACAGACTGACATACGCACTTAAACCATTAAATATGGAAACAATATCATGTCGCAAAGAAATATTATATTTATATATTATTATAAATATATAATATAATAAATATATATAATATAAAATGCAACCTCTTCTCTTTCAGTGTCCGTTCGTCGCGCTTATCACTCGAGAACCACTTATACGATTTACGTGTT
>JAHKBH010000072.1:0-28778 GCA_019049505.1 Pachyrhynchus sulphureomaculatus
TAAAATGATATAATTGTGATGACCTAGGAAGATCATTTTGAAGGTAATTTTAAGGTCAACTTTGATTTTTTAAATGGGAACCCATATTTTTTATGAGGGCATCACGTTTCTCTAGTAAAAATACACAACTTTTGTTCGAAAATTTTTTCTCGATAATACTCTGTTCTTCAATACTTCATTGATAAAAGACGTTACACTCTTAATCCCCAAACAAGCATAAAAGCAAATGAACCTAACGTAACCTCAGGCGTCGAGTGAAAATTGTTAAAAGATATTACATTCTTAAATCCTAAAAGAATCAAAATTTAAAACACAACAGAAAGACAAACGTAACAAACTCTTAACTAAATTGGTATGGTTTGTAACAAAAACTCCAAGCTAATTAATTTCAGCGGACGATTTTTCCGAGAAAAAATAAAATATCTGAAAAATTCAAATGCATTTTGAAGAGGGAGAGTTGTACTTTCAGATGCCGCAATTAGTTTTGTGAGAAAAATTAACTCGCGGTGTAATATAATTCCGAATATAGCGAAACCGTCTTTTTTTGCATTTTTAGGTTAGGATATCTTGAAAACCTAATGTGATGGAGCAATTCTGTGCACCAAAAACCTTCGAAAAAGTCTAGTCTGGTCTCAGGGTTTGAAAAATGTTGGCCTGTGTAATCTATAAATTCTGCATCCGACATTCAGGTGTTTTTCGTCATAAGTAATTCTAAGTGTAATACTTAGGATGTGACACTATTCTAGTTCCAACTTCATTTCTATACCTCTGGAGACCTTCTACTTAATTCTGAGCAAGTCTTAAGATTGTATTTTAGTGGCTATTTTTAGTTTAAGTTTTTAGTCTAAGGATTTTTTGATTCTTTTTCTCTGTGTCTCCTTATTCTAACTTCTCGATAATCCTTTATTTGTCGAAAATCTTTCCGGAAAAACTCGATCTTTTATCCAATTGATTCTGTGTTTGGATGGTTACATGTGAAATACTAAATGACTTTAAAAAGGATTACAAAACTAACAATAACAAAGCAGGTACAAAAAAACATGTATTAGACATTTACATAAATATTACTAATAGTAATAATTTACTAAACCAACTAATGTTCAAAATATTTTGAAGTTTTCTTTTTCTTTTACAAAATATAACAGAAAAAAAATATAGGAAACAATTTAAACGTAAATTCGGTAAAAGAAAATACATAACTTCGTTAAGATTTTCGATTTAACACAAGCTCTAGTATGTAATTATGGGATATTTCAACATTATTGAGCTGCATACAGACTAAAAATAAACTAATTTGGATATTTATGAGATAGCACATGAATCTTTGTTTGAGAGTCCGCAACTATAAATTCAGATTTATTTTTCTTGAGTTGCTGTGAGATACATACCTTGTAATATGCGGTTTCTCATTAGAAGTTTTCACATCACATCAGCTTGTAGATTTTAAATATACCGCCTGCATTTTAAGAGTGAATTACAGATTTTACTGTTTTCAGTTTTATTAATCTGACTGTGTCTATGCAACAATATATATTTCATTTCACGCACAACATTTTCGGAGGCTCAGTAACGAGTCTATAATCTTAAAAGTATGAAAACATATTTTTACATATTCTAACGTATTGCTTTTTCTTCTTTATCCCACCTATAGATATATTTAAATGAATACAGCTAAAAACTTAACAAAAAATATAGTATGTTAATTGGAACGCCGGTATTTTTTTTTAGAGAAAAAAACTGGTTCACTAAAATATATCTTATTTGCCTCATGAAACTTTCTTAGTCTCCATAACTATTTAGCGACCTAAAAACATACTTTTACATGTACTTAGACACATACACAGTTAAAAGTTTTAACTGTGTATGTATTAACTGTTAGGTACTAAGCAATTGAGCTTTATTTTTCCAATATATGCATTCCCCTATAACTTGACACTGAAAAATTTTATGTCATCTTATTAATCTTACAAGTTACTGCCCTACGCTAGCTATTGGTTTTCTCTTATCTCCTATCCCTTGAAGGGACCTGGCGTTGGAAAGTAGCTACGTCAGTACTAGATCAAGCCCATCGCAAAATTATTTTCCGAAGGTCTTGACACTAGATATTCTTAGGCGGCAATCGCATCTTGATGATACTGCGCTACAGAAAGCAAACGGAAAAACTCCTCTACTAATACTTCCAAAAAATCTCTATAGCTGACGAAAATACAAATATTGTGGCCCTCAGCCCGGGGTACCTCTTAAGTGAGGAGAGGGTGCTAAGAATACCCCCGTCATCTACCATGGAAAACCTTGATAACAGAACACAACAGTTTAACAGATCAATTCGCATAGCTGCATGGAATATTCAAACACTATACATAACTGGAAAACTGGCCATTGTTGAGATGGAGATACATTAAATGAAGATGTTTGAGCGAGGTTAAATGCACTGGCACAAATCGCTGATTAATTTTTTACCTTATAATGACAGAACTACAAACGACTCACAGAATAATGAACATTATACAGGTTTATACTCCAACATGTGATAATTCAGATGAAGAGGTTAACCGTTTTTACGGTGAACTGGCAGAGGTAGTGAAACTCGTGAAAAAGAGCGAAATAACTCTAATTATGGGTCATTTTTAACTCTAAGGTGGGTTTAGGAATGAACAGTGAAGTGTTTAGACAATATGGCTTGGGTCTGAGAAATGATCAAGGTGACAGACTCGTCCAATTTTGTATTGAGAATGATCTTTTAATTAGCAACACACTTTTCAAACTCCCACCAAGGCGGCTGTACACTTGGAACTCACCTGGCGATAGGATTAGAAATCAGATAGATTTTATTCTCGTTAAACAAAACATGAAGAAATTCGTAAAATTTGTAAAAACCTACCCTGGGGCAGACGCAAGTTCAGACCACAATCTAATACTCATGGAGTTTCGAACGCGCAGATTTAAAAGGTTTAACAAAAAAAAAACAAACAATAAACCCTATAGATACAAATGAACTGAAGAACTCTGAAATTAGAGAACAAATATCAAGCCGAATGGATGAGAAATTTAAGAAGCAAATAAGAACAGAAAGCGAAAGTGTAGAATCTCAATGGGTTAAGATGAAGAATGAATTAATAGCGGTACAGGAGGAAGAAATGGGTCGAGCGGAGAACAGAAAAAAACAGGAATGGATGACAGAAGAAATACTAAATCTGATGGATGAAAGACGATTACAGAAAACAAAAGATGTCTCAAAGTACAACGAATTTAACAGAGTAATACGTCGAAAATGTAGGGAAGCTCAGAAAATCTGGTTAAGCGAGAAATGCCGAGAAACATAACATATTTAACTTACATAAGAAGGTGAAAGAATTGGGAGGAAAAAAAAGAAACAATTCTGGGAAATGGAAGTAATGAAATTATACTAGATATCTATAATATATATAAAATGCAACGTCTCTCTGTCTGTCTGTCTGTCTGTCTGTCCGTTAGTGCGCCTATTACTGAAAATCCACTTATCCGATTTACGTAATTTTTTTTTTTAAAACATACATATGTTCTCTGGCCAGGTTATAGGGTATATTTTATTACGATAGGTAGCATAAGGAATGAGCAGTGACGTAAAATAGTGAATGATGTCGGAAAGAAGTTTGCCGCTAGCGCGTGCCTTTGCAATACACAGCCTAAACCATTAAATATGGAACAATATTATGTAGCAAAGAATATCTGTAATGTATAATCTATAATATATATAAAATGCAATGTCTCTCTGTCTGTCTGTCTGTCTGTCCATTAGTGTGTTTATCACGCGGGAATCACTTATCCGATTTACCTGTCTTTTTTAAATTCATGCATATATTCTTTGACCAGGTTATATAATAATAATAATAATCTATATCTATAATATATATAAAATGCAATGTTTGTCTGTCTGTCTGTCCGTTAATGCGCTTATCCCTCGAGAACCACTTATCCGATTTACTTGATTTTTTAAATTCATACATATGTTCTCTGACCAGGTTATAGGTATATATTTTATTACATCTATAATATATAAAAAAATGCAACGTCTCTCTGCCTGTCTGTCTGTCCGTTAGTACGCTTATCACTGGAGAACCACTTATCCGATTTTCGTACTTTTTTTTTTAAAAACATACATATGTTCTCCGGCCAGGTTATAGGCTATATTTTATTACGATAGGTAGCATAAGGAATGAGCAGTGACAATAATAGTAAATGAAGTCGGACAAAAAATTTGCCGCTAGCGCGTTCTCTTGCAATACCCAGTCCAAACCATTAAATATGGAACAATATTATGTGGCAGAGAATATCTATAATATATATAAAATGCTATGTCTCTCTGTTCGTCTGTCTGTCTGTCTGTCCGTCCGTTAGTTCAGGTTAGTTCAGGTGCTTATCACTGGAGAACTACTTATCCGATTTACGCGCTTTTTTCTTTAAACATACGTATGTTCTCTGGCCAGGTTATAGGATATATTTTATTAGGTGACATAAGGAATAAGCAGTGACGATAATAGTGAATTAAGTCGGAGAAAAGTTTGCCGCTAGCGCGTTCTCTTGCAATACACTCCCTAAAGCATTAAATATGGAACAATATCATGTAGCAAAGAATACAATATATATAAAATGCAACGTCTCTCTGTCTGTCTGTCTGTCGGTTAGTGCGCTTATCACTCGAGAGCCACTTATCCGATTTACGTGTTTTTATAAATTTATACATATGTTCTATATAATTCGATATAAGCCTACATAATGGGAGATAAGGTGAGATAATGGGAGATAAGGAGAAATAATGGGAGATAAGTCGAGATAAGCCTCGATAATGGGAGATAAGGTGAGATAATGGGAGATAAGTATAAATAATGGGAGATAAGGAGAGATAATGGGAGATAAGCAGAGATAAGTCTAGATAATAGGAGTTATGGTGAGATAATGGGAGATAAGGAGAAATAATGGGAGATAAGGATAAATAATGGGAGATAAGTCGAGATAAGCCTAGATAATGGGAAATAAGGTGAGATAATGGGAGATAAGGAGAAATAATGGAAGATAAGGAGAAATAAGTCGAGATAAGCCTAGATAATGGGAAATAAGGTGAGATAATGGGAGATAAGGAGAAATAATGGGAGATAAGGAGAAACAATGGGAGATGAACAGAGATAAGCCTAGATAATGAAAATTATGTAGAGATAATGGGAAATAAGGAGAAATATTGGGAGATAAGGAGAAATAATGGGAGATATTTTATTAAGTTGGGTAACATAAGAAATAAGCAGTAACGATAGTAGTGAATCAAGTCCACGCGAGCGGAGCCGCGGGCCCGGCTAGTTAAGAATAAAATAAAGACATGGGGGAGCAATACATAAAACAACTTTTCAATGGATATAGATCAGAAAACTTACAGTTAAACAGAGGTAATGAGTTAAGGCCAGAAATAACAAGAAAAGAAGGTATTCATGCTATACGACTACAGAAGGATGGAAAAGCAGTTGATTCAGATGAGATAAAGAGAGAAATTCTCAAAATATTCTCGGATGAAAGTCCATTTATTAATCGACTGGTAATCTTATTTAACAAGATTTATGAAACTGGACAAATCTCTCTTGACTAGCTAAAATCGACATTCATCCCAATTCTTAAAGAGTCAATATCAATGAAATGTGATGTGTGAAATTGATAAGTTTAATGTCTCACGTTCTCAAGATATTCCTGAGGATCATCCACACCAAAATATATAGAAAATGTGGAACAGCAATAGATAACACACAATTCGGATTCCGAAATGACATGGGTACAGGGGAACCTTTATTCTCATTACATGTACTGGTCTAGAGTTGTAAAGATATGAATGTAGATGTGTATGCATGTTTCGTACATTACGATAAAACTTTCGACTGTGTGATGCACGAAAAATTAATAAAAATTCTAAAAACAACAAATTTAGACAAAAGAGATCTAAATATTATTAAAAATCTGCACCAGAATCAATCAGTGGAAGTTAAATTGGGCTAGAAAAGTCCGAAAGCATAAAAATAACCCAAGGTTTAAAACAGGGATGTATTCTCTTACCACTTTTTTTCAATCTTTATTCTGATGCAGTGTTTAATGAGCCCATCTATGAATCTATTTAAGGAATAACAGTTAATTGAAATACACTGAACAGCATACGGTAAGCAAATGATACTGTTCTATTAGCAAATAATATCAAAGATCTTCAGCAACTGATCAGTCAAGTCATAACAGCCAGAGAAAGAGTTTCTATTAACTATGAATATAAGAAAAACCAAGTGGATGGTATTAACAAAGAAAAATCTACACCAGAATCCCTCAAAATCAGAGACAACACCGCAGAACAGGTCTCCACATTTAAATATTTTAAAACCAACATAAATGATAAGTGGGACCCAAGAAAAGAAATATATTACAATTGAACAGGCTCGAGTAACATATGAATATGAATAAATTTTTCCATCGCACAAATCTCAGTCTCGAACTCCAACTGAGAATTGTAAGAGCGTATGTATTTTCCGGGATATTGTATGGATGTGAGTGCTGGACCCTTGACCCTAGCTCAGAGAAACGACTTGAATCTTTTGAAATGTGCATTTATAGACGCCTTCTTCACATCTTCTGAGTATAGAAAATAAAAAACTCAGAAGTACTGGAAAGAATGAACAAAACGAAGGAATTACTAACAACCATAAAAATAAGAAAAACGCAATACTTCGGACATATAATGAGGGGCCCAAAGTACGAATTGCTACGTCTAATTATTGAAGGTAAAATAAAGGGCAAACGATCGATCGAAAGACGACAGGATTCTTGGCTGAAGGACATGAGAAGGTGGTTTGAATGTGCTTCAAGTGATATTTTCGAGCAGCAGTTTCTAAAGTTCATTTAGCTATATGGATCGCCAACCTTCGTGAGGAGACGCAGTCGTAAGAAGAAGATTAAGCTTATTCATAAACGCAGTTTTAAATTAGTAAGAGTCAGTCAAATCGTTGAAAACAAGCTAATCGAATTTCAACAACTGCTTCTATTTGGTTTAAATTTGCTGCTCCAATAAACTAATTATGTGTCAAATGTGCGTTCATCTAAGTATTATAAAATGTTTAGTTTCAATTTTTCTCATTTTTATGAAAAAATATATTGGAACTAAATGAACACAGATCACTTATCAAATTCGATTCTACAAGAATAATAACGTTTGGTTATAATAATGGTGAATTACCTACCTATCACGGTGAAACTGGATGTGCACTCGTCTAAACAAATTTTGTTATACCTACATTATTTCAACACGTACATATAAATCACTCATATTTCAGTAATTCAGTTGAGTCATCTAATTATTATGCCTGTAGGAAATAAAAATAAAATTTTACATAAAATTTTGAGGAATGTTTGGCATCCTCGTGGAGCCCGGAATGCTCTTCTCAACCATCAGAAACGGTCCGCTACCAACATGTAATTTGAATTGTTTTTCACGTATCTTCATTTAAGAATATTTGCTTATAAAAGTGATATTTCTATTTATTCGAAAATAAAATTTATTCTACTCTTTATTTTTTAGTTTAGTTATATGCTTACAAAAATAAATTTGATTTTATCGAGACTATGTAACAAATTAGTCAAAAATATTTTTTCCTTACATTTGTTTTTTAAATGGATGGTGTCTATTTAATAAAAATTACTGAGTTTGTGTAAAATACTAAAAATACAGAAAAATTAATTGAAGAAAACAGGAATATGGTTTAAATATCATTTTAATACAGTTACGCAATAAATTAGTTACCGTTCGTTTCAAAAATTAGCAAGTTTTTACTATTAATTAAGAATGTTTAGTGCAGAAATATTTATATTTTAATTAATTTACTTGTTTCAAAAAATAGTTAATTATACTTCTCGTGCTAGATTTAAGAAGATGGTATACAGGTGTGCATGTGCTGTATCAAGATTTTCATAGTTTCAATAATTCTTTTGTCTATAAGATTCAAATAAGAATTACAATTAAATGTAGAAATAATGGTTACATTATAAAATGTTTCATTGTTTGGTCTTCCGGAAGACTATAACTTTCTGATCATTTTGTTTTAGAAGAAGAATGAATTAAATTAGATGTCCTTGGACAGAGTTACTCTTAGAAAGCCATGTTTGTCAACATTTTGTTATTAACGTAATAATTTTTACAAATAAAAAAATATTTATATTGTTATGTATATAAAAAATACATCGCAAATGACTGATATTTTCGTAAGATTCCTTGGTCTTGTAAGATTTTTGTGTGACGGTCCGAAAAGGATATTATTTATAGTTATTTGTGCAAATGCACAAACAAATTTGTAAACGTCAAGTTCGAAAAGTATTAGAATTTTTGCAGGACTGGTAAGTATTCAAGACTTCGCCCATGGAGGCAGCGTCGTCCTTTCTTATATAGATCTATATATATCATGTTGATTATTTCATACATGTGCCGAATAAGCCCGATATATTGAAAAATCAACTTCTTGGTTAGTAACAGTAGTAGGGACTGGGGGCTTAAGCCTCACCCCCCCACCACTTTTCTGATTGGTCGACCTTGACCCAAGCCACGCCTCCTAAGCCACACCTCCTTGTCTGGGCTCAGTGTCGCTGCAAATTTCGTGCAGTTCATTTCGATCCTAAAACATTAGCATTGATCGTCCCCACTTCCTAATCGCGCGCATGAGCCCTCCCACTTAACTCTGATTGGTCGGGGCTACTTTTGGTCCCGCATACTTTAATGCTTCAGCTCCCCACCCCTTTTCTGATTGGTCAGACTTGGCTCCGCATACTACCTCTCACCACTTTCTTCTCATCACCCCTTCCACACAGCTTACAGTAACATACAACTACTTAAGAGCAAGCGCCTCATTTGCAAGCCAAGTTGCAAGAAGCAAGGTGTCCAGTACTTATCAAGATTTTCATGGCATCTTTGATTTTCGATACCATTATTGATCACGTAGGTGAGGTTATTTGTCGTCTACAAAGTACTTCAACATCTGTGTGGGAGTTGAAAGAAGGGGATCTCAAATTTCTACCCCTTAGTTATATAAAAGAATATATCAGCTCAATTGAATTGCAGAAAGTTTGGAGCAAGTTGCCAGAACGATATCGAAGAGATAAGGAACTACAGTTAAATTTACCGTGTTACAAGCATTATAATCAACCAGGCGTAAGTGCACACCTCGATGGGCCGCCGCCATCAATAAGAAAATGCTGTGGCAACGTAACAAAAAGCGAAATCAGGAAAGTGAATAAGAAGGTTTGCAATATTTCATACTCTGACGATTCTATTAAAGTATTGCAAACTGAAGAGAGTAGAAGTTTAAGTGATGGAAGAATTAGTGAGAGAAATGTGTGAGGAATTTATAATGTCGGAGGCATGTTCGGAGTATTATGCGAAGGATGGTCAGGAGACTGAAGCGCAGAGTATTACGATATTCCTGGAGTATATGGAGCATGCATTTAAATGTAAATTAGCAGCTCAAGCATGTCGTGACTTTCTTAGTAGTAAAAATGAAGATAAACTTATTAAGGAATTTCTTGAGTTAGGGCTAATTGAACATGTATTAACATTAATGGAATACAATAAATGATTACTGTAAAATAATAATTTGTAATAAACACACTTTTTAATTTTATTATAGTTTTATTTTTTACAATACATCTTTTTTTAAAATCCAAGAATTGTGAGATTTATCAAATCCTAGCCATTTAACAAAAACTTTATTTCCTTTTTTTCTTATAACTTTTTCCACCAAATACGCGTCCGGATGTTTCACTTTTTGCAATTCCTCTTCATAAAAGCTACCTTCAATATTTTCATTATTGGCATCTTTTAAAAGATAAGTAGTAGGGTTTGTGAGTTGTATTTTTCTAATTTGAAATATTTCAGTTGACCAGTTGGGAGTATATCCCTTGTCAAATGCCTCTCTTCGCTTCGAAATTCTCACAAAATCGTTTACTTTAAACTTGACATGCTTTACATCGAAAATTTTCTGGAAAGTAAAAGAATTTAATAGTACGTGTTCTTCATTTTTCCGGTTAATATTAATAGGTTTGTATCCCGTAGTTCTATGAACAGTATTATTGTATTTTTCCACAATACTTGGCAAAATATTTAACCATTTATAGTTTCCTTGATTACTGAAATACTTCCACATTATATTTTTTAAAGTACGATTAACACGTTCCACTATACTTGCTTTTAAATTAGAAAAACTACTGTAGTGATTTATTTTATAATCACGCATTAGTTTTTCAAATTCTTTGTTGTAAAATTCTTTTCCCAGATCTGTTTGCAAATTAACAGGTTTTGTAGTTTTATCTAAAATTTTTTTCATTGCTGATGTTACTTCTTTTCCGCTTTTATTTTTAAGAGGTTCAGCCCAAACATATTTTGTAAAAGCATTTATTACTACTAAAATATATCTGTTCGATTTATTAAATTTAGCATAAGGCTGCATTTCGACTAAATCAGCTTGCCATAAGTCATTTAAACCTTTTACTATCGTTCTACGTCTCCGATAATTTTTTCTAGCTGGTTTATGTAATTCTTTAACAATGGTTTCTTTAATATTTTCCTTCATAATGGCATTTTCTTACTAGTGATTTTTTATAGAAGATCTTCCTTAAATAATGTTTACTTGACCACTTTATCCGCTTTATCTTTAATATCATTAATAGATGTGATTGCTTTGTTAATTTTATCATCAATTTCTTGTATTTTATTTTTTTGTTCATTACATTTCACGTTAATTTCAGTTTCCATGACAGCCTTATTTATAAAAATTTCTTTCTTCAATTCCTTTATTGCAGAATTAAATTCTTCTCGCACCTCAATAACTTTGTTTATAGATTCAGCACTTGTGTTTCGAACAAAAGCTTCTATTTCTTTTTTCTGTTTTTCAAACTGTTCTTTCAAGGTTTTTAATCCAGTTGTGGTTCTTATAACGTTTACTCGGGATTCATCATAAATTGTTTTAAACGATTCTATTTCTTCCTTATTATCTTTAATACTAGTTTCACCTAACTTAATTTTATCTGTTAGTTTGTTATCAAGATCTACCACCATAGTTTTAATAATTTCAAACGATTTATTAAGTTCCGTGAGTAATCTTTCCTCTATAATTTCAAAATTTTGTAACTTTGTTGTTATCTCGTCAATTTTCTCTTTATTTTTGGCTATTTTATTCAACGTGTCTTCTTTCTCACGCTCTTTCACTATAGTTTGTACTCTTTCACTTAAAGACTTTATCTCTGATAACAATTTGGGATCTACATTAGTTTGGTTTTTTAATTCTAGATTGTGTAGTTGTGTAAGAACCTCTTCAATTTTATTACTATTTCTTGTGATATTATTTGAACTATCCTCTAAAGTTTTTATTCTTTCTGTTAATGCAACTATGTCTTTAGAGACCACAACATCGGCTTTATTAGAAGCTTCCATAACTTTTTCTTCCAACTCTACAACTTTTGCATTGTGATTTTTGTTAACTAAAGCCTGTAATTTCACAGATCTATCGATATTATTGATATTTTTATTCATATCATCATGAACTTTTCCAAAATTTTTCACTTCTAAAGCCACTCTGTCATTAAGAATATTTGTAAAATTTTGAAACTTTGACACAAGCTCCTTTGAAATATCATCTTTCACTTTATCAATTGTTGATTGATTGCTGATCTTAATTATTGTTTTAATTTCTGATATTTCATTTTTCATATCTGCTCCTAACATATTCAAATTATCCCCATGTTTGAAAATTTTGTCATCATATTCGGGGATAGTTTTATCTTCAAATATCTTTATCTTTTTCTTAGTGTTTTCAACATCATCAATGTTTTCGTTAAGTCTTTTATTTAAATTGTTAATATCGTCTTTCAAATTAGATTCAAAGTTTTCAATTATTTTGTTTTCAACATATTTCTGATCTCCTTTAAATTTGTTCAAAATTCTGTGTTCAATATTTGAAAATATTGTATTTTCCAATGTAGACGTATCTACTTGATAACGTTTAGAAATATGTTGACCAAACTTGTCAATAGTCATCTTAATATTGTAATAAAATCTGCGTTGTGTCCTTTTATATTATAATTTTAGCTTCTTTAAGCTCTTCAATTATAGAAATAATTTCATTGTCATGTCCAGTATGACCTGCAGAGGTGGATGCAAATAATAAACGAAGCCTATTAACTAACTCATTTACATCATCCCAATACACATAGTCGGTATTATCTTTATTTGTTTTTAAAGTTAAACTACCCCCTTTTGTGGTTGGTTTACTAGCTCTAGTTTGTCTCAAACTCTGTACTCCTCTGATCAAATTCTCCATAGCATTAATAGTTTTGGTTTTAGTGATGCCATTCTTTTGCAAATATGGTCCTATTATTGTAATGTACTTGTGTGATGCATTTCCTTGAACCTGTTCGTTGGGATCGTGGTTCCTACGATATGCGTTAGTTCTTTTTAAAATATCCATATAATTTTCAAGATCGTCTTTTTTATAGCCAACAGGTTCTTTTTTAAATAACAACTCATATAAACCAGGTGTACCAGGATAACTTACACCAGAAACTTTTATTTGTTTACCAATAATTTCAACAGGCTGTTGTGTTAATCCTAAATAAAATTTTTCTGTTTCATAATCGTGAACTATTCCATATTGATGATCAAATTTATGCTCAACATCCTTAACACCCTCATCGATATACTGGCGAGGTATTTTATCAAATTGCTCCAACCAATTTTTATATGCTTCTGAATCTGTATAGGCTCTTACTACATTTCTGGTTTGTTCCAAAATATCAGAAAGGTTTTGAGTTGTAGAATCGGAAGATTTTGAAGAACTTGTTGTTTCCCCTATAACGGTGGTTTGTAAAAAAGGTGGTATTTGGCTCATATTAAAAAATGATGGTGTTTCATATGGAAGATTTGGTGTTTTGCCTGTCCTTCCTTTTGGAGTTGATATATTTGCAAAAATATCCTTCCCTGGGGATGATATATCAGCAAATAAGTTTTTTCGCGGTGTTGAACTTTCATGAATTTTTTTAATTGGAGTATATTGCTCTTCTTTAATGTATGGTGCTTCAAATTTACCCAATGTTGAAACTAGTTCTTGTAAGGGCTGTGTGATTGGTTTATAAGTTTCCTCCAATTTAGACTGAGCCTCAAATTCCGCATTTTTCAAACTTTGGATTTTTTGTTTAACAGCTTTTCTTGACTTAACAAGTTCTCTTGCCAATCGTTCATCCATGATTGTTATATAAACACGATTTTTTCTGCTTTTATAAGTAAATAAATGAATCGAATCCTTTCCTATACCGCCCTGAATTAATATTTGAATCTTTGTCAATCACTAAAAATCCAAATTTGTCTTTCCAACATAGTAAACATAAATCTTTAAACTGATTAAATGTCATATCAACATTAACATGATCGTCATAAATATGTCTTAAGTTCGTATTATCTTGCTGAAACATTACAATTAAATTTGCATTATCACGAATCAATTGTTTTGGAATAGAAGAATATGTTTGGCATAAATAAAAACAATCAGTGTTTTTGTGTCTTCCGAAGCAGAAATAATCCTTCATTATATTCTGATTGCAACACACAATATCATCAAATATTATTATAGAATTTTTCTGTATTTCTTGCGGTGTAATTATATTTTCTTCTTTATCAGATTCATAAAAACCAATTTCTTTCAAAGGTTTAAAAAGTGCCCTTAAATATTCATATTTAGGTTGATATAAAGACTTTGAATAAATATATAAATTTTCAAATCGTAACCCATTTGGATCCTCAATTAAACTGATTATTACATTGGTCTTGCCACAGCCTGATGGACCAACAATTAAACCTCTTTTGCTATTTCCTTCAAATAATTTCCCATGTTTTCTAAAGTTGTTTACCGAAGTGTCATGGTCTCTAATTTTTAAAGAATATGGTTGCTTCTCAATTTTCATGCCGTATGAGAGTATTTAAGTTGAGTTCTGACGTTAAACTAATCAGTTTGTCTTATGATTTCAATTATATAATGGCAAACAAAAGATCTATTTACAAAAAAAAGAACAAAAGGGGAAGTGGTATAATAAACACCTTAATAAATAAGTTACCATTCGAATTACATTTACCAGGTTACAATTTTTGTGGCCCGGGGACAAAACTGGAAAAACGACTAGCACGGGGTGATAAAGGTATAAATTTATTAGATGAAGCGTGTAAAGAACATGATATTGCATACTCAAAATCGAAGGATATAAAAGAAAGACACGCTGCTGATAAGTTATTAGGTGTGAAGGCGTCATCGAGGTTAAAAGCGAGCGATTCCAGTTTTGGTGAAAAAACAGCTGCTCTTGCAATTAGTGGCGCAATGACTGTTAAAAGAAAGTTAGGTATGGGTCTAAGAAAAAGTAGAAGAAAGAGATCACGAAGAGCTCGTATGGGGCGAGGCGTTTCATTATCTCAAGCTATTTCAAAAGCTAGAAAAGCTCTTAAAGGAAAACGATTTAAAAGTTTACACCAAAGTATAAACACAGCACTAAATGCTATTAACAAAAGTGGTAAAATATTACCTCCAAAAAATAGAGTAATACCGATTCCAAAGACAGGCGGTTTTCTCCCACTTATACCACTATTTGCAGGATTATCGGCACTAGGGGCTCTAGGTGGGGGTGCAGCGGGAATAGCTAAAGCTGTAAACGATGCGAAAGCTGCTAAACAAAAGCTTGAAGAAGATAAAAGACATAATCAAGCAATGGAATCTATTGCAGTTGGGAAAAAAGGTAGCGGGCTTCATTTAAAGCCATATAGAACAGGTTGTGGATTATATTTAAAGCCATATTCAAAAAACTGTTAAAGTCTATACCTCGTAAATCTCTTACAAATTACGATTTAATTAAGTATGTTAAACTATTGGAAATTAAGAATTTTCGAGGAATATTTATGAGGGATAAACTACCAAAGAAAATTAAACGTATTGAAAGTGCTATTGTAAATCTAGACGACGATCAAGGTAAAGGAACGCATTGGACTGCTTACATCAAAAAAGGAAAAAATATAATTTATTTTGATAGTTATGGTAATTTACGACCCCCATTCGAGTTAATTTCATATTTTAACAGCGACGGGAATCAAAATATGGTAAAATATAATTACAAAAATTTTCAAAATTATAAGAGATCTAATTGTGGGCAATTATGTTTAAAATTTCTTTATAATAATTCGTAAAAGTTATTTAGATTCATTCTCTTCGACCACTTCACATTAACATGTCATATAGTTTTGTTATTAGTGGTAATTCATCTGTTTTAACAACAGACTTTAATCCGCCAATATACCTAGAAGAAAATTCAGAGTATGTTGTTGGACTTGTAAATTTTGAAACATTTAATGCTATCCCTAATATTGATGAAGGTCATAATTTAATGATTCATGATGAAGATAGTGCAACTGTTATACCGACTGGTAGTTATGAATTAGCAGATATAAATAAATATTTACAAGATCAATATCTTAAGGAAGGTTTTGCTTTTCATGTTTATGCGAACAATAATACCTTAAAGACGCATATAAAAAGTGAAAAAACCAATAGTTTTCCGTGATGGCACTATTGGTAAATTATTAGGATTCAAAAATCAAATATTAGCGCCTTTGAAAGAACATATATCTGACTATCCTGCAGAAATTATTAAAATAAATTCGATAAATATTGATTGTAGTATTGCTGAAGGGTCATATTTAAATGGAAATCCTGTTCATATAATACATCAATTCTTTCCTAGTGTGGCACCTGGATTCAAAATAATTGAGTCACCACAAAACGTCATTTATTTTCCTGTCACTGTAAAGGTGATTGATAAAATAACCATTAAAATACTGGATCAAGATGATGATGTGGTCAATTTGAGAGGAGAAACCGTTACGTTAAGACTACACTTGAAAAAAGTAGATGAACGATGGTAATTTTGTATAATAGAAATTTACCATATCTTAATTTCACACAGAAATTAACCAAGAAAAACATTAATAAGAAGGGAAACAAACGCTTTTTGTTTAGTAAGAAAGCAAACTCACAAAGGTTAACATCATCTAATCGTCAATTCCTCCTAAGTTTAGGATTTAAACTGAGATAAAATGGAATATTTAAATGTTAAAGAAAATATTCTTATGGATGAATCTATTTTGAGTTGGGAAGCCCTTTCTTTTGATCCTTTTAATCCTGCAAAACTTGATAATAATGATGAAATCAGGATTGCTTTACAACAAACAGGAAAATATCCTTTACCATGCAAAAGTGAGCTATACTTAGAACTACAAGTTACTAAGGAGGATGGAACGACTCCGCTAGCAAACACTACATTAATAAATAATGCGCCTGCATTTTTATTTAAAGAGCTGAGATATGTTTTAAATGGTGTTACTATTGATTCTGTTCGAGATATTGGTATAACTTCAACACTGAAAGAGGTTATATCTCTTATAATCAGAATGAAAGTGCAAAATTAGAAAATGCTGGATGGTATCCCAAAGCAAAGTCTGGAGATAAAATTATGACTGATGATAAAGGAAATGTTTCTTTATGTGTCCCATTAAGAATGTACTCAGGATTTTTTGAAGATTATAATAAAATAATTTTAAATTCACAACAAGAATTAATTCTAATTAGAAGTAATGATGATACTAATGCTCTAGTATCTACAACTGATGAAAAACCTAAAATTAAAATAACGAAACTCTGCTGGCGGGTTCCCCATCTTACGGTAGCCATCCCTCAGGAACTAGCACTTACTAAACTTGTTGATAAGAATAATGACATTCTTATTACTTTTCGTAGCTGGGAATTAGTGGAGTACCCAGAGTTATTAGAAACTACAAGACATAACTGGCCTGTAAAAACTTCCACAAAAGTTGAAACACCTCGTCATGTTTTAATGGCTTTTCAAAACAATAGGCGCGGTAACTTAAAGCAGATATGAGTAAATTTGATCATTGTGAGCTAAGAAATATAAACGTGTTTTTAAATTCAGAAAGATATCCTTACAATGATCTTCAGCTTGATTTTAAAACTAATAAATTTGCTACATTATATGAAATGTTTTCTGATTTCCGCCAAATATATTATAATTTACCAATAGAGCCAATATTTAATCCAGTCGAATTTAAGACTAATGCCCCTATTGTCTATATTAACTGCTCACACCAAAGGGATTTACTCCAAACTGGTCCGGTAACGATGAGGATTGAATTCGAAACAAAAGAGAAAATTCAAGCCAAAACAGCAGCATATTGTCTCATAATCCATGATAAAATTTTTAGTTATAATCCATTGACGAAAATAGTAAAACAACTTTGAAACCAACCCCCACTCTTTCTGATGTTCATAATATATAAAGATCCACGAAGAAAATATCATTTATGTTTATGTGTTCAGTATAACAAGATCACATATGTTAATTCTGGAAGTATGGTAAACAACTTACAGTTTTATCAACAGTTGGAAAGTTTTGTTAAAAAATTAGAAGAGCTTAAAAGAATAATAGAAGATTATTCCAAGAAAACTATTTTATTCAAGAAATTTAACGATTTAAAAATTAACTAGGACCTTCATAACCATGAATAATAGACTTATTATTGATGTACAAGGCTTCAAAGATGAAAAGAACAAATTTATCCCCAAAGAATTAGCTGCTTTTGATGGTTATAGAATTAGTCATTTTGTGTTCAAACAACCTTTTGCTTTCAATTTACTTTCTCCCGAATCAAATAAACAGGCAACTTGGTTAATGAAATATCATCATTGTATTTACTGGAATCAAGGATATACCCCTCTACATTATTTTGCCGATATTGTTAAGAAACTTACTGAAGATGCTCTTTATGTCTACGTTAAAGGAACAGAAAAAGCAGAATATATTAAAAAATATTCTTCCAAGCCAGTAATTGAATTAGATGATCAACCTGCTTTGCAAGCATCAACACCAAAATGTGCATTTCACACGAAGTCGCCATGCATATGTGCTTTAACAAATGTATTTTTTATGTATGATAATTTTTTTATGAATAATTAAATTTTCTTATATATTTATATTGGTTTTATTTCTAAAATATAGTTTTACAGTTAAAATAAGTTCGCTATTAAATAAAATAATGATTTTTACATTTTATGTATGGTAATTGTAAAATAAAACACATACATACATTGTCAATTATTTTATTATTTGTTAATGTTGTTACAACTTATCTAAATTTATTATAAAAGAAATTCTACAACAATGTTTTTTTATACATATCTTGTAATACGGGAGTTAAAATTATTTCACACAATGCAATTCTTCTTTTGAAATGTTGTTGATTTATAAAGTCATGTGGCAGCATTCTGGATTTTCGGTAGGCAAACGTCCAAACATGCATCGTGTGAAGTTGATTTTTCGTTTCATCAAAAGTTACTTTTTTCATAGAAATTTCTCTCCCTTAAGTTTTGTTCCAGTTTTTCGGGATAAAGCAATAGGAGCTCTAACATAGTGCACACGTTCTCACTATTTGGGTTGTCCTTTGGTGAAAGAGTGCTATATATTTTCTCTAAACAATCTGCTTGGCAGAATAATGTGTTTTTAAAAATATAGAAGTAGTTCTTAAACTTTTGCTTTTGTAAAATAATTAACCTGTAGTCAATCAGAGGAATTTGTTCCCATAACCTGCAAACTGTTTCATTTCCCAAATACACCAATCCTCCATCTGTCATTATCTTCAAAATGGGTAGCTGAGCAAAGTTTTCAAAATGTAGTGTCATATTTTTCAAGTATATAGATTCTTGAGGCAGGTTTGCTGAGACCATGTAGTTTACAATAACTCCCTGATACTGTAGGAAGTCTCGCCAGTCCTCCCAGCTTAACACCACAGATTGATTTTTCTTTCCACACAATTCTATGCAGGGCTCAAAATCATTTTCGACACATAAACCAATTTTTACAAATTTGGAGTTTGATTTATTTAAAGGATATTCTGTAGAATTTATAACTATTCGACTTATTACTGCAGGTGTTGTCTGCTTAAACACATTGGCGATGTTTTTGTTATTCATCTTGATGAAAAACTAACTAAACCTTCGCCTAAACGGCAACTTATATATTCCCTATCTGTTAAGAGCTATGGAGGGGAGGGGTGGGGATGTGAAAACAAAGACATGAAAAATATTTATTTAGAGTTTTTTTAATAAATGTTTTTGTAATAAATTACAAATGTTATAAAAATGGTGATAATGGACAACAATCCAAGTAGTGCTATAAATATATATAAAGTAGTACAGTTACACTCTAACTTATGCACAAACTGTATCCAATTTGAAAATTTTGCTGGTTGTTTATCAAACACATAATTTATTTTTAGGTAGTTAATGCCACATATATCATCCTTAGTAACATTATATGTATACATAAATTTATTACCAGAAATGTAAACCATTCTCATCGGTTTGTAGCAATCAGTGTCATTCTGAATCTTACTAATGCAAATTTCAGCTCTAATTGAATTAGGCATATGATTAACATATATTGTATTTCCAACCAAGGAGAACAGCACTATTAACAAAGAGGAGCTCATTGTTCTAACTAAATGCTAATGTTTCATATTACATATTATATAGGGATTAGTCATCAGTGTCTGTGCGCCGCTTTTTGGCTACATGCTCAAAAGTAGAATTAGATTGTAAACTTGTTAAATATTCCAACATTTCATCCATGTCGACAATATCCCGATGCCCCCATGCAAAAGTTTTTGTGGTATGTGGAAGAGAATATCTTTTATCATCGTGGCTCGTCAAGGCTAGTTTATTTATTAAATTTGTATAAATATTGTGCATACTTGACTTAAACACATACATTGTGCAGAAAACCTTCTTATCTTTTTCTACAACATCTTTATAATCTGATAAATTTAACTGCTTTCTTACACATACTTTACGGATGCCTTTCGCTTTTTTGTCTAAACTATCTTTTGATTTTACACAATAAGCTTTAGCACCAGTGCCATAAAAAACTTTCTATAGGAACTCCTTTATATTCATCTTTAAATTTACCAACTACCGATAAAGATATGGGCATATCATGAATATTTGGATCGGGAAAGTTAGAGGTGTCAAATTTTTCCAGATTTTGCTTCATGTCTTCATAAAAATTTTCGGTCTCAATTTCTAATATCAACGAGTCAGTATCCGTGTACAATAAACTTACATTATCTCCATACTTTAATTTCAAATATCCGTAATAAAATTCATACATTACAGTTTTTGCAATATCCAAGATACTCATTCCAACATAAATGGGTTTATTATATTCTATGCATACCTTTTGAAGTTGAATTGCTACTAAATTTTCAGAAAAAATCTTTAAATCTTTAAACTGTGGCTTTGCAATTAATTTTTCAGCACACATCTTAGTACCTTCTCTCTCCCATTGCGATACTAGCTTAATATCTACGCGGGTATCGACATTCTCCATAGTTTTCCCAAAAACGCTGTTATTTGCTGATTTGTATGAATTTTTTTCAAACTTATTTTTTGAAGCATTTCTTAAATTAGTGTTTAAGTCAATGTATTTAGCTAGCCAGGGAGATTGGGTAAATTTAATTCCTCGATGTATTTTTAAAAGTTTAAGTCCGAATTTTAAACATTGTTTTAAGGAGCGATAATGAATAATATAGTTACTCTTATTATTTAAATTTGGAATTAATTTAGAGTATTTTGAAATTGGTGGTGTAAACTGTTCGGGACAGAACGGAAAGTCGTTATGATTGTCATGTAAATAATGAGGATATTCTAAGTCAACTTCAAAAACATACCCGATAGATGATGTATCTGAAAGTTCTAAAATATTAATTGCTTTAATTTCATCCTCAGAAAGCCAAACAAAATTCTTTTCTGGTAAGAACTGCTTCATTGCAAAACCATACAAGTTTGTTGCATCTAAATATGCAATATATTTTGTTGCCCTTTTTGGATCAAAATTATCAAGAAAAGGATTATTGGCTTCAGATTTGCGAGATGTGCAAGTACTAACTCCACCACGAACTCCTTTTTTGAAGAAATGAAGCATATCAGGATCTGTCAACAAGTCTAGTTCTACTTTTGTAAATTTCATCATGGCGTCCCAACACATAGAAGGGCTAGTAACATAATTGGCCGGATCTAGTTTATAAGTTTTATAACAAGTATTTCTATAGTTTTCGAATATATCAGCTAAAAGTAAAACATCGGACTTTAAATAAATATCAGAATATTCACCTAACGTTGAACAATTAAATACTGCCCAAACCTCTTGAGCTCTTTGATAATCTTCAGCAGAAATATTCTCGTCAATTAAATTATTATAAAACTTATCAATAGACGGCAAACATTTGTCACCTAATTTGTCAAGAGAATCAACGTAAGAATATGGAAATACTCCTTTTTGTCTGATATAGTAAAATTGTCTTTCGTCTGAAAAATGTTTCTTTATTTCAAGACACTGAGCGTCTTCTAGAGTATTTGACAACGATTCTAGAGATTCTGGTAGAAATTGAAAGGAATCTATGAACCGTAAATTTAATTTAACACTTTCCTTTTTTTTGTTTTGGCTGTCATATTTACCTACAATAATTTGTTTATTAAATGAAATATATTTTTCTTTGTTTTGAGCAATAACACTAATATTTTCTTTGTTGTTACACAGCGATTTTATAAATAAATGTGAATCGTAATTTTTTAAATTATGAAGAATTATTGGAATGTAATTTGGAATTTTGAAATGTAAATTGCAAATAGAATGAGCTGCTCCACGATAATTTCCAGTTATATGACAATGATCCATACATTTTACAAAGTTTCCCGCTGAAAATGGTTTTTTTCGCATAAATAGCAGACAATTGCATTATGATATTCATCCTGCTGCGAAGGGTTTAATTTATTCATCGGCTTTTGATTTTTTAAATAATTATTATAAAGGTTTTTTACATCTTGTTCAATAAATTCAATAAACTTTTTTGCACAATCGGTCCCGCGATAAAGTTTCAACGATACAAGATTTTCATCAAATGAAGATTTAATGTAGTAAGCGAATGAATATGGTATATGTTCAGCAGTTTTAATGGTATATGATGCTGAATTATTAAGTGCTGATTGTTTATTTTCAATATTTTTTAAGTAGCACTCAAAATCGGCATAAATTACGAAAGGACATTTATATTGCTTTTGAATATTTTCAAATTTTAAAACGTTTGCTCGGATCTGATTTCCAAACTTATCTAAAGTCATATTATCTGAAGGAAATTCTATTCGAACAAAATTGCAATCATGTTCTAAGTGTCTTTTTAGTTTTTTTTCTGTACCAAAATATTGCAAGCATCCGTCGCATAAATGTTTTTTTATTTTCTTTTTTGATAATTGCTTAAATAACAATTTAGATAAATCTTTTATCCAACAATAATGGCTATTACCATCGTGAGAAATAATTATAAGTAGATTTATGTGTAAATCTTTTTTGTTAATGTTGTAGTGTAAAGGCCCAACAATTTCATATGTATATGCACCATCTCTAAAAAATTTTTCAATTCCATAAACGTTTATGGACAAATTATTATTCCTTTCAAATGTGCTAATTTGCTTTAATTCGACCGGAAAATGTATACCTGTGAAATCGAAGATAGTTCGGAAGTCCGGATAAGAGGAGGTTTTTCTAGGGTTCCCTATGGGCTTACATACGGCCGAAACAGCAGCCCATGCGAAACAGCAGTCATCTTCATTCATGACGTTGACTAAGCTGCCCCGAAACTCTGGAATTGGAATGTAGGAAGCTGCACATAAGGGATTGTGCTTGTTGATATTCACTTCCAAATGTAGAATTTGTTGTAATATCCAACCTAAAAGAAAAAATAAATATTTAGTATTAAAAATGTAACACTTTCCCTACTTGAAATAAAACATTAACGATAAAATAGAAATACCCAATTTACCTGAGTCGCGTTCCGGTAGTTCATCAGCTTTGGTCGACAACGTCTTGAATAAATCGTCATACAATTCGTCTAAATTAGTCGTCTCAGTCACGATATGGAAGGGAGTGTTGAATGATTTTACTGCTGTAGACTTTAAAGTGGGAGAGTAGTAGACGCCAAATAGTTCTACATTGACCTTAGTGGATGTATGCTCCTGTTGTGTCTGCCGAATCAACGATATAAATTTTCTATAAACTTCTTGTTGAAATTTCTTAATGTCGACGTAGAAATTCGGAGAATAAACTTTGTATGCGGCGATTCGGCACTTGAAAGCGCTCCTAATAAGGTCAATTCCATCCCCATACTTAATACTGCTGTTGCTTTTGTGGTTGTTGGTTCTCAGATGAAATTTCCAATTATTAAGGTCGACTGCGACATTACAGTCTTTACACTTCCGTTTCGCATTAATCTCGCCAAACTGAGCATCAACTGAAACAATAAGCTTTCATTAAAATATATATATATTTTTTTTATTATTTACCGAATTATTTAAGAATGTATTTAGAGGGATACTTACTATCAATTAAATGCTCATCTAGGTTTAAAGATGTGTCTGTGCTCAAACATATTTCCTTGAGGTGTCTTACGGCATGCTGTCTCAGTTTAAATTCTTTGAGGCATAGTGTGCATAGGAAAGCCATTTTAAACTGAATATGAAACACTTTTGCGTATTTTTAAATAAGAAAACTTATCCCCCCTCCCCGCAAAAGTTAATACTTTTTTAAATTTTGACCAAAGCAGGGGCTAAAAAATATATTTCCTAAATTTAGAAGAAGTTCCCCCTGCCTTTTTATTACATTTTTCACATCCCTTAGACTTGAATTACATAAATTATTGCACACATTATCAAAATTGAAGTGATTATACACCATCGATTTCAATGTTGCAGAACCACGTCTTGCTTCATCCTCAGATAATGAAGCTTTAGATTTAGCATGTAAAAATTTATCCAATTCACTTCTAATAGGATCTAAGGAGCCGTTCTTTTTTTGGTTTTTAACGGGTTTTTTAAAACAGAATTAATTTTAACCCTTTTAACCCCGCAACTTTCTGAAGGCTCAGACGCAGGACGTTTAGTACCTAACTTTATTTGATTCAAGCTCTGAGAACTTGTTTCAAATAAATTTTCGGAAGTTTCATTCTGAATTTGAGCTTTCAAAATTCCGTTAGGGTTAAATTCAGGCTTAAATTTGGGTTGCTGAAATTGTAGGGGGTACTGAACTTTAATGCAATTTTCAGCCTCAGAATGCGTTTGAATATCCTCTCCAATTTCAACTACCAAAATTTCGTCAAAATTAATTTTGGGTTTAATTTTTCTTTTCTGAAATTGTAGTGGATACTGAAGTTTACTGTGATTGCAATTTTCAACCACAGAATACACCTCAATATCCCCTACAATTTCAGAAACCGTTTTATTAAAAACATTTACAGATTTAGCAGAGAAATGTAAATTAGGTGTTGGTGTACACTCCTCATGGGAAATGTTAATTACAGAAACTTTCTCTGCCGAATTTTCTTTTACATCGACAGAAATAGAAGAATGTAACGTAATTCGCCCCCACTCAGAAACTTCTTGAATCGCTTCCCCAAAATTTGTTCCAACTACATTTGAAGCCTCAGAAATGGGTGAAGCTAAGCAGACATATTTATCGCGTTGTTGATAATCTTGTTCACAAACCCCTTGTTCCTTTGAATTAAAACAATTTGGAAAAGCATCTTCACGTTTTTGATCCCCTTGTTCCATTGAATTAAAATAAATTTGAAAATCGTCTGAACTATTGTCACACAAATCGGCAATATTTATTGTTGACTCATGAGGAGTTTCAAACTCCTTGGCATCATTGAAAATTCTAATGAGTTGATTTAAGACATCTGTATGATTCTCGCTAATTTCTAACAAGTTATTATTTGTCTGCTTAACTTCACCCATTTCTGATTCATTCACATCCATTTTAAAATCATTAGTTCCCCCTGAATATAAGAAATCCTCTGGCCCCATTAAAGTAATATAATTTTGAAAGCCATCTCCCCCCGAATTATTTACATTTAAATCTATTTCTGTCATTTTTTTTCCTCTAGCTGTTCCCCCGTTAACCCACAAAAAGGACAGTCCATAAGATCGTGAACCTTGCAAGCATACTTTAAATTAAATTTTGTTAAGTCGATTAAAGAACTCATTATAAAATATAAATATAGAAATAAAAATTTAAGTTCAATTAATTTAAAAAGAAATTACAAACCAAAAACCTATGCACAACCACACACAAAGGCACAAAGTATGGTTTATATACACTGAAACAGTCACACAGAAAGGCGCAAAGTATATTTTAGGAATGTAAGCACAAACTCAGACTAAACGAACGAATGCATACGACTCGGTTTTATATAAACAGGTACGCCTGGTACCGCATGGTACGCCTGGTACCGCTTGGCACCATGATGCGCTGCTACGGCGAACGGGTTAAAGTCCCCTCGTCTAGAGGTCAAGTCAAGGTGAGCATGAGCAGTCCATATATATATTTTTTTTTTTCTTCGATTTTTTTTTTTTTTTTTTTCGATTTTTCTTCGATTTTTTTTTTTTTTTTTTTTTTTTTTTTTTTTTTTTTTTTTTTTTTTTTTTTTTTTTTTTTTTTTTTTTTTTTTTTTCCTTTTTTTTTTTTTTTTTTTTTTTTTTTTTTTTTTTTTTTTTTTTGATTTTTATATTTTTTGATTTATGAGGTTTTTTTTTTTTTCACCCATTTTTACCCATTTTCACCCATGCGCGGCACATGTAGACATGCGCAGTTGGGTCAGATCGAACGAGGACACCCATTGGCATCGGATTTCAAGGTAGGACTTTGGGTTGGTACTTCGTATCTCTTTATATTGCCAGGTAATGCTTCAATTCTTCAGTATCTACAAACTTAAACATCTTAACTGATTTTAGAAAGAAAAAATACTTAATCTAAAATGGAAAGTTATCATGAGTGTTCTTCGATGTACTCTGGCGAGACCATTATTTGGCCGCCTATTAATTTTTTGAGCAGTTTAGAACGTTTATGGGGTATTCCCAAAGAAGCTGTAAAAGTTTGTAAACAAATTGACTCAACAGTGCTTTTCGCTCTCCTGCATGATAGTACGGAAATTTACGAATTTCAAGCGCAAGATGAAAATGTGCCGAATCTTTTAAGAGGTGGGATACAAATCTATAATTCCGCACCGCTCACTAACAACCCCTTAATCTCAGCAATGGGGCAATCGACAGGAATGACGTCGCCGATGGAGCCACAAATAGAGCAATCAACATTGGCAGAAATGGTATTTTCAATGGAGCCCTCAACATCAAGCAATGAATGGTCCCTAAATAAATATCTGGAATCAATATTAGAAGCCCCATTGGAAATACCGCTGGAAGATGCTGTCATAGACGTTGTTGAGGAACAGCCGCCAATACCTAGCAGACGACAGCCTAGCAGGCATTGTAAAAGGCCTTTCAATTATAAATATAATTTTTAAAATAAGATTTTTTAGAAATTTTTATAAATAAAATTTTTAGAAAAATTTCAGTTTTTTCTTTTTAAAATTATATTTAGGGTGTTTAAGTTTGTAGATTAAAATAAATATCATTTTTAACGAATGTTTTATTTTTTCTTCTTTTAATATTATTTGTTGAAAGCTAATTAGTTTAAAAGGATTCCAGAATGTTATTTCCATATGAATTTTAACAATCCGTGCCATTGTGCGTAAGGTAATGTAAAATTGCTGCATAATTACAGAAATTGTTGGGATTAAAAATTACCTATTTGTTTTATAAAGCCATATAAGTAAAAGGTAAATAAAACAATTATAAATAGATTTAAAGAGTTTTATTTATTAAGGTCGTCTCTATTAAAAACATGGTTCTCCATTTTTTTTTTATTTCACCCCCATTACAAACAATACATGGCAGATAATAAAAAGTGGAACTTCACATATCGTGCAATGTAAATCGTTCCCACATAAAAGGATTCCAGAATGTTATTTCCATATGAATTTTAACAATCCATGCCATTGTGCGTAAGGTAATGTAAAAAATTACTACATAATTACAGAAATTGTTGGGGTTGAAAATTACCTATTTGTTTTATAAAGCCATATAAGTAAAAGGTAAATAAAACAATTATAAATAGATTTAAAGAGTTTTATTTATTAAGGTCTTCTCTATTAAACACATGGTTCTCCATTTTTTTTAATTTCACCTCCATTACAAACAATACATGCCTGGGGGTGGCAGATAACAAAAAGTGGAACTTCACATATCGTGCAATGTAAATCGTTCCCACAACACCCCATTAAACGTTTGTAATGGTTTGAAACAAAGTTATGTTTCCCCACTGGCACCTCCAATGCGTGCTGATAATAGCATTTGTGGCATACACTATAAACACCACCAGAACTAGACACTATGACGGCATAAACTTTGGAAAACGCAAACTTGTCTTGATAAATAATCCGGTTGCAATGTTTCTGCTGCACTTGCTGTTTTTATTCTAACCAATCCTTCTTCTCCACAGACATTTTCATCTCCAATGTCATTGATCCCCTCATCGACCAAATCGTTTTCACTGTCTTCCTCTTCTTCAAAATTATTTTTATCTGTTATTATAAGACAAGTTTGCCTTTCATGAACTAAATCTTTTTCCTTTCCGTCAAAATGTATAAATTCATCGCCATAAATAGAGACCATGTGTTCATTATTTGCGTCATTCATGAAGACATGACGCTTATCATTTTCGCAATATAAAACTTCGTAAGCTGCCATTTTATTTAAGTTTTTAATAGTTTTATACTTTGCTTCTTGCAACTTGGTTTGCAAATGAGGCGCTTGCTCTTAAGTAGTTGTATGTTACTGTAAGCTGTGGGGAAGGGGGTGATGAGAAGAAAGTGGTGAGAGGTAGTATGCGGAGCCAAGTCTGACCAATCAGAAAAGGGGTGGGGAGCTGAAGCATTAAAGTATGCGGGACCAAAAGTAGCCCCGACCAATCAGAGTTAAGTGGGAGGGCTCATGCGCGCGATTAGGAAGTGGGGACGATCAATGCTAATGTTTTAGGATCGAAATGAACTGCACGAAATTTGCAGCGACACTGAGCCCAGACAAGGAGGTGTGGCTTAGGAGGCGTGGCTTGGGTCAAGGTCGACCAATCAGAAAAGTGGTGGGGGGGTGAGGCTTAAGGGTAACAAACATACATTTTATGTAGGTAAAATTTTTAAAAACCTTCTTTTAAAAGTTATCCCTGTTTGAAACAAACTAGTCCAAATACTATCCTTACTAACTTTTTGTTAACGGATTTAATGAATGCACTAATGTAAGTACGAGGATGATAGCATATGAATAATTTGGTGTGCTTTATAAAATTAGCATCTTGCACAATATTCTTTATTTATAATTAAAATATTTATTAATTTGCAAATTTATGCCAATCTCGATCTATAATTTTAAAATAATATTAATTGAAAAAAGGATACACTTATCTTGCATTTAGAGTAAAATTGCTTTAGAAAATAGCTACAACATTTAGTAGCTAATTATTAGTTAATTGAAAGTAATACAAGATAGTAGTTCCTAGTCGGTAACCGCTTTTTTCTGTTTCGTTTAAATTTTTACATTTTGTTGTTTCGCGTACAATATAAAATATTATAATTTTTGAGTGGGTAACCTGCACACTCATAATATAAAAATTACAATTTTTGTTTTATTATTGAATTC
>JAHKBH010000747.1:0-11000 GCA_019049505.1 Pachyrhynchus sulphureomaculatus
ACGTAGAACAAAGAGTCGCCACAAAACTAAGAGAGCTGGCTACCACCCACCGCACCGGTTCATTAAAATTTGCCTGGTCGAGTCTCTCAAAGATGTTGCGCATGTTTTTCCCTATTATTGTAGTATGTCAGAAATTGAACAATCTAACGATCCGGCAGTAGCCAGCTGACTTCGTTTTGCGGCGACGTTTTGTTCCATCTGTTTGTCTTTTTGTACCGATATCTCTATTTTCTATGCCTAAGCTTGTAACGTATGAAAATAATGTTGCCCCAAGCTTGAGCACAATTTTCTTGCAGCCCCGCTTTAATTTCTGCTAATGAATTGAGTGGATCCTGATTTTTAAAAGAACTAAAGAAATTAAACAAACACTAGCTCAGTTTTCCTTGGTAGAGAGATATGGGTAAGAGATATTTGTCTTACGTCTTTTTGGAACTATTTTCTATTTTTTTAAAAGGCTTTAGCTGTACGAAATTTTGGGCACCATCCATTTTAAAATAGAAAGGATCTAACTTCAGCTAAAAAAATGGAAAAATGCTGAAGGGTTTTATGGGTATTACTAAAAAGAATTAGTCTAGTACAACTTATCCTGAAAAGAAAAATAAATATTCAGTGAGACACTAGCTTTAATCAAAAAAGAAAATTTATTCATGTTTTTTTTTTTAAATGAAAAGTTCTAACCTTTACAGTTTTACCTAACAAATTCTAGCCTAACTAGTAGTTGTTACATTAAAATTTTAGACTATTATAACCCCCGAAGACGAGAAATCGTGCTTTACACTTCACTTTTTAGTCTGTTTTACGTTGCAGTTAAGGCGCTACTCTCGAATAAGTCTATTGAAGGGAGTTTTGTTGACTTACTGTTTTTTATTCCTGCTGTGATCGACTACGCCCGATTTCACACTTTTTCTTAACAAACACTTAGAAAGCCCACTACGGCTTTTATTTAAGACACTGGTGCTTTTACTTAGCGGCTCTGATGAAAATTAGCCTACTTCGGCTAGATGGAAAATAGCCTCTCGGCTAGACGGTACTGCCTGGCTGCGGCTAGATGGAAAACAGCCCGGCAGCGGCTTGATGGTACTGCCTGGTTGCGGCTAGATGGAAAACAACCTCGATTTACGGTCTGCGGAGCCTTAAATAATCGTGCGACTTTTGCCAGTAGTATCACGACGCTCCAATCAAAACTGCCGATCAAACATTCCACCAATCGCGGCGTAGCGAGAGGTTCGGTCAGGAACCCGCAAAACACCGTATATACCGAACGTCCTGAAACTTCTGTTTAATATACCGTTCGATACAAAAATGAAAATAAGTACAATTTGAAATGGAAAAATCAGTAACATTACATGGTCTTAAAATTTAGGAAAAAAATGAATGTTTACATTTACCCCCTTCCAAAAAGAAATAGACTACACTAGTCTATTAAACTAAGACTACTTATGAAAAGGTACAAAGTGGTACACTATCACTTAATACTAAGGTCAGAACTTAAAACAAAACAACAAACTCGGACCTTACTACTAGACTTAACTTAATTAAGCACTAATATTAAGTACAATGGAAACCAAATGAAAATCTTTGCATGTACACAAAAATCTTATAACTAGACTTAACTTAATTAAGCACTAAGGTTGAGTACATCAAAAAGTAAATAAAAATCCTTGCATGAACATAGGAAATACCTTCCGAAATAACAATCGCGGTCTTCTTATATAAAAGAATCAGCTCTATTATTGTTACCAAAACAAAAAAAATATAACTTTGTCTAGACTCTTGTCTAAATAAAAAAAGTGAACTGAAATAAAATATGAACACCCCCCTTGAAATCTTTTAAGGATTGTCTGAAAATTTTCTATATCAGCAAAAGAAATTTAGAAAAATTCTTAAATAAAGAAAAATAAAAAAAATGATTCTAGTGCAAACACTTACACTAAAAAGAAAAAGTCTTGTCAGACCATTTAGCACTAGGCTAAGAAAAAAAATATCTGGATAAATATCCAGACGAACGCTCGGGAAAAATCGCTACCAATGCTCTAGCTCATCGCTAAGAGAACATTCTAAATCTAGTATCACTACTAGTCGCACTCAGAGAATAATCGCACTCTATAACGCAATGTCGACGTCCTAAGACATCTAGACATGCTAAAATCGCTAGGGAAAACGCTCTGGTTAATCGCCAGAAAACACGTCAGCTTATCGCCAACAAAACGCTCTGGTATATCGCCAGAAAAAAACTCGGCTCCTCGCCAAGAAAACATTCTGGTATATCGCCAGAAAAAACTTCGGCTCCTCGCCAAGAAAACATTCTGGTACATCGCCAGAAAAAACCTCGGCTCCTCGCCAAGAAAACACTCTGGAATATCGCCAGAAAAAGCCTTGGCTCCTCGCCAAGAAAACATTCTGGTACATCGCCAGAAAAAAGCCTCGGCTCCTCGCCAAGAAAACACTCTGTAAGTAGTCCTCGACTACACAAAGTCTGCGTTCTAAAAGAACAAACTCGCCATTAACATAGTGAGCAGCTATAAAAGCTAACAATATCACTATAGGCACAGTGAATAGCTACAAAAGCTAAAATTCACTCTAAACACAGTGAATAGCTATAAAAGCTAAAATTCACCAAACTGAATGATCCTGCTTCAAAAAGCAATGTTCACAAAGAACAGAATGATTAGTCTGCGCACAACTAACATTCAAGGAAACATTCCCAGCACAACTATGTGAGACAGCAAGTCTCGAAATAGGACCTCCCTAAAGTCATAATCCTATATATGGGAGTCCATAAGCAAAACGACTCAAAATCTCGCATTTTGAGCACATGCCCTCAGGCAACCAACATACACAACCGAAATATATACAGAAATATGTACAGAAATATATACAGGAGTTCAAATCCCAAACTCTTGGTTATGAATAACTCCATACTGAGCTTGGTGAAAGCTCTTAGCAAAAGCTAATCAAATCTTCGGCACATCGCACCAAAGTGACAAATCTGCCTAGAAACATGAGCCAGAAGAAACGCCCCTCCGTCATTCTTCAGGGTGGCTACACTGAAATATAAAACTTAACCAGCATTGCGCCTCTTCAAGTTGCATGAAGAACCCTCGTGTACTGGTCTCGCCCTAGAACAACAACGAAAAACATTCAATCCATCCCACATAACAGGAGACAAACACCTCACCACGATATACTGAATGGTGGAGACAATTAAATACAGAATTGGTGACCCTGGTGTCCACCAACAAAAGGGAGTAGATTATAGCATCCACTAAACTGAAACGGTGTCTACCACACCACCATAAGTCAAAAAAAAAATTTAATCAATAGGGTGTTCCGAAACACACTACTGCCAACAGCCTGTCACCACTAATAGGCTAATTGGAGCTGAGGTCGACTACAGTAGCTAGGCTCTCCTTTGGTTCAAATAGAAATAACCATTGGGTAACAAAACCTTTAAAGGTCCCAAAGGTCAAACGTTCACTCCCCCCATAGACTACCTTCCAATCAGTCTGTTCCTCAGGAAGACTAACTCCCTGCCAAACGTCGTAACGGCATCTGTTAGCACCCGGTGCATCACAGCCTGTAAAAACAGATAACTCATGGGATACAACCTAAAAGGTTTACAAGGTTGACTTAACCAAGCTTCTAACAAAATTTTAAAAAAAAAACGAAAATGAGCTTAAAAAGCTACATGAAGCAAAAATTTCTGAAATTTTCGGTGGCAAACGCAACAAAACTTTTGAAGACGACAAGAGCTTTTCCAGCTTAATCAGAAACAAGAAGAAAACATCGTTGACAGCTAAAATATTCGATCATGGTGTTAATCGTCTCCCTAGACAATAAGCTAACCTCTAGAAGAAACTGCTACAGGTATCAGGCATATAACCGTTTTCTGTCAGCCCAAACTTCTAGATTACCTCTTGGAAATCTAAAAATTCGGTTAGGAATCTTCCTTCAACTGCGCCTAGCCTCTCTTGACAAGGTTCTCATCTCGGTATCAGATTTTGATCATTTCTTTGTGAAACGACTGTCTTACTCTGCTCTCATCCCTGTAAATGATCAGCCTTTAGTTCTCCTGCAGAACTTCAATTTTCTATCAATCTGATAGTAAACCGAAAAAACTCAACATACGCCTATGAGTCTATGCAAAAAAAATTTTAAAAAAATTAGTGGCTCAAAGGTAACGTTTAAACGGCTCTGAAAAAAAAAAGAAAATACTCTCAGTTTGTCAATTCAGAAGAAGATCTAAATCAAAATAATCCAAGTCTTAGACTTAATGGATAACCCAAATCAATTTACTCTTAATTGCACCCAACATATACCACTAAGGTAATAGAAATACACCCACTCGGGTAACAAACTTTGAAATTGCTCATAATTTTGACTCTACATCATACCCCGCGAGCTACATCTTGCGCTTGTCCTAACTCAAGATCACCTTGGATTGCCTCTAATCAAAATTTCGCTTCCAAGTGTCAAGAACTGGATATTATTTGGGGTCATAAGCAAATCAAATCCCGCGACCACCGACATACCAGTCTTATGATATATCCTGAGTGTGACTCTTTCGCAAGCTCGCAACAGCTGAGTCGATGCTAAACATCAACTACAATCAACCTAAGTTTGGGATATGGCCAATACCCAAAACCTTAGCTTTAAACAATAAAAGTAAGCTATTCTCTGCTCAACTTTTATAACAGTAAAAAAAACGAGGTCGTCACCTCTACAGAGCAACATCAAAAAATAATAACGCAAAGCAATTAAGATAATGTAAATATAAATTATTCTTCTTCTGACAAACTTTCATTAGGGTTAGGTCATTGAATGGTTTTAAGTCTTTAATATGCCATCGTCCTACTTTAGTCCCATCTAAATTAACTAAACCATAAACTAAATCCGAAATCTTTTCTCTAATCACGCAATGCACATACTTAGGTACCAACTTAGATGTGAATTTATCAGCTGCACTGGAAAGAATTTTATTTTTTCGCCAAAACGTGATCACCTATCTTAAAGGAAAAATCCCTTTTTCTAAGGTTGTAAGACTTACTGTTCCGCTCATAAGCCTTATGTATCCTACTACGCACGTCGGTGAAAATATCTTTTAAACCCTTTAAATTTTCGGCGTACGCGCTCCTGTTACCCGGAATTATTTCGCTGTCAGCATTGACATCCAAGTCTAAATTTTTATAATATGATCCAGAAGAGGTATATGTCTGCCGTAAACTAAGAAAGACGGTGTGAACCCTGTTACTTCATGTCTCGCGGTATTTATCGCTTGTTGGATTCTTGGAAATATTGCTATCCCAAGTGTCATGTGAATCCACGTAACTTCTTAAAGCGGTCCCGACTGTTCGGTTATTACGTTCCACAAAATTACATTGGGGAGAGTACACGGATTAAAACGGATGTTAAAACCATAAGTTTCACTTAAGCTCTTAAAACTCTTAGAGGTAAACTGAGTACCGTTATCGCATATCAAGAGCGATGGAACACCGTGGATTAGAAAGACATTATTTTCCAAAATTCTCTCTATATATCCAGCTTTAGAGCTTTTCAAAGGAAATAGCATGGTATACTTTGTAAACCAGCAAGAAACCACGAGAAGCCATTTATTTCCCTTTTTTGAACGTGGGAATGGGCCTACTAGATCAGCTGCTATGACTTGAAAAGGGTAATTAACCGTTTTCTCTTTTCCCATCAGTCCCATAGGTAGTGTATTTGGAGATTTCTGCGCTCCACATACTTCACAAGTCCTCACAAACTTTAAGATGTTAAAACGCATTTTTGGCCAATAATACTGTTCCTGAACCCTGTGAAGAGTTTTATAAAAGCCAAAATGACCAGAAGTAGGAGGAGTGTGACACATGTCTATAACTTCCTCTCTCTGTGGTTTAGGAACTAGTATTTTCCACTCGGGTACATTAATTTTTAAAGGCAACTGGTTTGGGATAAACTTGTACACGAAATCATTTTCCACCTTCCACTGTGGAAAATTTTGAGGAAATTCTTTAATTTGCTGCCGTAAATTGTCGTACCATGGGTCAATGCGATCTACATCTACTGTATCAATTTCTTACGCCAAACTGTGCATTAAGACTGTTTTCGTCCGCTGTATGATCTGGGATTCTTGACAAAGCGTCAGGAATAACATTGTGGACTCCTTTTCTATGAATTAAAGTAAACGTGTGTGTTGTCTCAGCCTAATCGCCCAACGCGCTAGTTTGCCACTAGGGTTTTTAATAGAATTAAGCCACAATAAGCTATAATGATCTGTTATGACCGTGAAAGGAAAACACCTTCTATGTAAGGTCGAAACTTTTCGATGTTAAAGAGTACTGCTAAACATTCTTTTTCAACAACCGAATAGTTACGTTCAGCCTTTGATAAAGTTCTACTGGCATACGCTATCACCCTTTCCTCACCATTGATTTTCTGTGTTAGGACGCCCCCTAAACCGGTATTAGAAGCATCACTAGAAATATAAAACTGTTGGAAAAAGTCTGGTTGGGATAAAATGGGAGCTGAAAAACCAATAGCTCTTTAATCTTTATAAAAGATTCTTCGGCTGCCTTTGTCCAATCTATCGATTGTCCTTTTTTTTCGTCCTTTCAAAAGATCATTAATAGGTGACAACAAGGTAGAAAAATTCTCGATAAAACGTCTATACCATGAACATTTTTCCTACGAAGCGCTTAACTTCCGTAGTATTAGTAGGCCTCGCATAATTAACCATGCTTGCTACTTTATCCGGATCGGTACGCAAGGAATTTGAGCCTACAATATAGCCTAAAAACTTTAGAGAAGTTTTGAAAAAATCACATTTGCTCAAATTTATCGTCAGTCCGGCCTCTTTCAATTTATCTTTTACTTCCTTAAGTAAGCGAATATGCGATTCGAAGTCTTCCGATGTTACTAAAATATCATCGAGATAGGTAAAAATATGTGGCTCATATTTCGGACCAAATATAGCGTCCACTAAACGTTGCTGAGTTTGAGCAGCGTCTTTAGACCCAAACGGCATAGTGACGAACTGAAATAGACCTCGGCCTACTACTGCAAAAGCGGTCTTTTCCTTTAGAGGATTTGGTCTAAAGGAATTTGCCAGAAAGCCTTTCTAAGGTCTATCGAGGATACATACTTAGCATTCCTGAGTGATGTCAAAATTCTGTCGATGTTCGGTAATGGGTAGTTATCAAATTTGCTGACCTCGTTGAGCTTTCTTCCGTCAAAGCATAGACGATACTGTCCATCGGCCCTTTTTTCACCAATAAGATTGGAGAACACCAAGGACTGTTTGATTCTTCATCACTCGAGTTTCAACATTTCGTCTAACTCTTTATTTAATACTTTTGACATAAAGGAGACATGGCGAAGGGCCTTGTCTTTAACGGACTGGCATTCAGCCGTAATCTATAGACATCTAACCTGATTTTATTCGTTAGGGCCTAACCTATCCTTTACTACTTATTTCATTGAAGAGCTTATTACTGTTTTCTGCTTTTACGCGTTCCGTCCGCGAGAGATCATCTAGGGTACATAGACGCGAGAAAAGGTTTTCTAAGGAACTTTCTGAATAACAATCTTTAAAACTTGTTTGAGAGTTGACTTCTAGGGACTGTGGATACCACGAATTATTTTTAAAATTTACTAAAATTCCGAATTTTTGTGCAAAATCACATCCTAAAACCAAAGTATGTGATAGAGAAGGTACTACTAGAGCAGAGATTACTAAACAATGACCATTGCAGACTAGCGGCAACTCAACCGTACCTAAAACTTTTAGACGGCTGCCATCTGCAGTGGTAACACTTCTATTTTTGACGTGGCATATTTTTATACTTAAACGACTTAAAATTTTAATACCATTCTGACCTATAACGGAGGCATTTGCACCAGAGTCAAATAAAGCCGAAAAATGGACACCTAATAGATTATCTTGATATGCGGTCTGTTATCTAAATATTTATGCACGAATAGAGGAGACATGTGACCATTTGGAGAAGCAGGAGTTTTGACTTGAGGAGAATTTTTATTAGACTTTTAAAAAAATCAGAAACTTTTTGTAACTATTTAGTCCAATCTGATTTATTGGAGTATTTCTTTACTTAAGATCCCTCGTTAGAATCTTTTCTTTTATCCGCGACCGGACGTTCTGAGAAAAGTACGACGGATTTTCAGTTCATAGTCTAACTCATATTCCAGTAGGTGATTGACTTTAAAATCGAAGGCTTCCATGATAAATGTATAAAATTTAAAAGAATTGTAATATAAAAAATATTTTTAAAAAATCGTAAAAATATTTCTCCTGTGCTCCCAATAGTCTAAATAAAAAATACGTAAAGGCACTTAAAATATGTAAACTTCTTTACCAAACATTTATAAAAAAATCTTCAACAATTTCAAAAAAAATTTCTAAGTATCGCCTTGTATTAACATTCCTTTACTAAGATATCTTAAGAATTTTCAACAAAAAATCTCCAAATACCGTTTCGTATATCAGCAAAGTATTTTTAATATTCATGCAAAATATAGGTGAGAAAAAACGCACCGTTTTTTTCTTCGGCTATCCGCAAAATAAACAGTGTAAAATTAAAGTCGACCAACACATCTGCTAATCTGAACTATAAAGCTAGCTATTAAGAAAAAAGTAGGAATCGCTTATCTTAGAGTCAACAAACAAAATTCAAATATCTATATCAGATAAATTGAAATAAAAAATTCTACAAATTTCCTGCTTTTGTCTTATTGCTATAGTGTAATTTCGTTTTAATAAATATTATGAAATAAAAATATCTGCAAAGTTAGAGCTTTTATTTTGTTCGAAAGCTAGTACACTGAACCCTTTTTTAAAAAAATAAAAATTCCAAAAGCCCCGCGTTGACAGCGCGTTACTATCCGTTTTTTGTAACGTGTGAAAAATGCTTTGCCCCAGCTTGGGCGTAATTTTGTAACTTTTTGAAAAAAATGTCCTCAGTTTGAGGCATCTTTTTTTGTACCCTGTGAGAAGTTGTTTGTCCCCCCCACGCTTGGGCGTAATTTTGTAGCCTGTGAAAAGGTGTTTAATTGCGCCCCACGTACACTGCGTCATTTTTTTTGTAACCTTTGAATATTGGACGCCCCAAGCTTGAGCACAATTTTCTTGCAGCCCCGCTTTAATTTCTGCTAATGAATTGAGTGGATCCTGATTTTTAAAAGAACTAAAGAAATTAAACAAACACTAGCTCAGTTTTCCTTGGTAGAGAAATATGGGTAAGAGATAATTGTCTTACGTCTTTTTTGGAATTCATTTCTATTTTTTTTTTTTAAAAGGCTTTTAGCTGTACGAAATTTTGGGCACCATCCATTTTAAAATAGAAAGGATCTAAACTTCAGCTAAAAAAATGGAAAAATGCTGAAGGGTTTTATGGGTATTACTAAAAAGAATTAGTCTAGTACAACTTATCCTGAAAAGAAAAATAAATATTCAGTGAGACACTAGCTTTAATCAAAAAAGAAAATTTATTCATGTTTTTAAAATGAAAAGTTCTAACCTTTACAGTTTTACCTAACAATTCTAGCCCAACTAGTAGTTGTTACATTAAAATTTCAGACTATTATAACCCCCGAAGACGGAAATCGTGCTTTACACTTCACTTTTTAGTCTGTTTTACATTGCAGTTAAGGCGCTACTCTCGAATAAGTCTATTGAAGGGAGTTTTGTTGACTTACTGTTTTCTATTCCTGCTGTGATCGACTACGCCCGATTTCACACTTTTTCTTAACAAACACTTAGAAAGCCCACTACGGCTTTTAGTTACGACACTGGTGCTTTTACTTAGCGGCTCTGATGAAAATTAGCCTACTTCGGCTAGATGGAAAATAGCCTCTCGGCTAGACGGTACTGCCTGGCTGCGGCTAGATGGAAAAAACCCCCCGGCAGCGGCTTGATGGTACTGCCTGGTTGCGGCTAGATGGAAAACAACCACGATTTACGGTCTGCGGAGCCTTAAATAATCGTGCGACTTTTGCCAGTAATATCACGACGCTCCAATCAAAACTGCCGATCAAACATTCCACCAATCGCGGCGTAGCGAGAGGTTCGGTCAGGAACCCGCAAAACACAATATATACCGAACGTCTTGGGATCTCTGTTTAATATACCGTTCGATACAAAAATGAAAAATAAGTACAATTTGAAATGGAAAAATCAGTAACATTACATGGTCTTAAAATCTAGGAAAAAATGAATGTTACACCATTTTTTATTTCTGTTGCAAGGTCTGTGTATTTGGAGATTTTTTCTGTGTATTTCGTTTGCATGTTTGTGTCGTTGGGGACAGCTATGTCAATTAGATAAGTGACTTTTCCTTTTTTGAAGTAAAGAATGCATGATGTTAAAATCTATTATTTCTCAAAATTTCAAGCAAAACTACTTTTAATAGTTACTCGTAAGAAATACGCATTTAACCAATTACAGATAAAATAAATTTCCATGACGACTGATGACCAACGGATAAGTACCGAGACAAAATAATTTTATTTGTTTATAATGAAACAAATAATTAAGTAGTAAATGTTTGCTTTAAACTGTTACTACAAAGATGTCTCCCGTTTTATATATTCTTGGTAATTCTTATATTAAAGATGAATATGTGACTGAATTTCATTGAATACTTCAGTAATCACGGGACGGAATACTAAGTGCGCAAGTCCGATTTGTTAAGGAGAATATTTTTTCAACCAAAGATTAATTTACTAAAAAATACATCTGGCAGGAATATTACAAGGCGTCCCACAAGTAAAATTTAAAAGTGTCCCAAATAACTTAAGATAATCTCATATTTTTATTCGGTAAAGTAACATTCTGCATTAATAATATAAAAAAAAAACGGAAATTGCTCGTTATCTCCTCTAAACTACAACTAACAGTTGGTGTTTATTTATGGTTATCAACTGTTTGGATTAAGGGAACAAAATTTAACCGATAAGAGAAAAATCTATATACAAATATACATAATAGC
>JAHKBH010000751.1:0-23000 GCA_019049505.1 Pachyrhynchus sulphureomaculatus
AAAAAAATATCCTTTTATTTTTAAGTTTTGTCTTCAGATAAAATTAAGTATTATGAAATAAAGTGAAAAAATTCAACTTGTACATTTTATTTTGGTTATTGAATTCTTCGATAGCTAAATGTCACTCCAACTAGTAAATAACCTATTTTAAATAAAATTCCTTAAAATGAACCATCATTTTGAGATTATATATATATATATATATATATATATATATATATATATATATATATATATATATATATATATATATATATATTATATATTATATATATATATATATATATATATATATATATATATATATATATATATATATATATATATACAACAGTGGCGTTCAAAAGTTTCCGGCCAGTGACATTTCGTACTACAATTTATTAAAAAAAAGACTAATGAGTTTTAATCATTATGAGATGTGAGTATGAAATATAGGAAACAAAATAATATAGTAAAAGAATATTATTTGTTTGTGAATATATTTATTATTATTATTCTTATATTTATATGTGAAAATGTTTCCGGCCACTACATTAATGCAGTAGGACGTTCAAAGACGTATTTACGAATAACAGCGAGTTGAATGTTCACATTTAGTACCTAAAAGGTCGTGGGAGCATAAACATGGCTCGGCATATGCAAATCCAAATTCGTGAGAGAGTAATAAAATTTTCAAAAGAAGGAAAGTCTTCTCGTGAGATTGCTTCATTATTATCGATAGGTAAATCAACAGTGAACGATATTGTAAAATACCGTTGTGGATATGGTATAAAAGATCGTCCGCGTAGTGGAAGACCAAGAAAAACGTCTAAAAAAGTAGATCGTATCATTAAACGCAAATCAACTGCGGATGTAAAGAAAACTGCTGCCGAAATTGCACGTGAGCTAAAGGTTGAAAACCTACCTGATGTTAGTCGTAGTACCGTGACACAAAGACTACATAATGTGGGACTTTTTGGCCGTATAGGTATTAAAAAACCATTAATCAGTAAAAAGAATTAAGAAGGCGCAATTACAAATTGCCAAAGATCACCTAAATTGTACAATCAAAAATTGGAAAAAAGTAGCTTTCTCAGACCAATCTAAATTTAATCTTTTTGGAAGCGATGGTAGATAACATGTACGACGTCCTATTGGTACGAGAAATGATGTTCGGTACCAAATTCCTACTGTAAAACACGGTGGAGGAAGTGTGATGGTTTGGAGAATTTTCTCGGCACAAGGAGTCGATCCATTGATCGAGATCAACGGAAATATGAACGCTGATATTTACAAGGACATTTTAGAAAACAATTTATCATATGCTGAAGAAACATTGCCGCAGAATTGGATATTTTAGCAGGATAATGACCCCAAACATACATCCAAGTTGTTAACACAGTGGTTTTCTGCTTTAAATGTGAAAGTTTTAAGCTGGCCATCTCAATCACCGGACTTGAACCCAATAGAACACTTATGGGAAAGTTCGAAAGCATACATATTTAAATAAAGCAGCAATATTCAAATCATTGAAGGAAGAATGGAATAAAATTTCACCTACTTGTATTAATCGAAACTGAGTCAATGCCACATCGTTGTGCGGCTGTTATCGCTGCAAAGGGTATGGCTACAAAATATTAACATAAAAACATAATTTAAGTTTATTATAGAGCATATGGACTAATAATTTTTCTCGTAGTACAAAGTGGCCGGAAACTTGCACGCCCCTGTATATATATATATATATATATATATATATATATATATATATATATATATATATATATATATATATATATATATATATGTAAACAACATCATCTCCGCCTCTGTATAGAAAAATGCAGCGTGAGAAGTAAAATATCAATTAATCACCAATGCTCTCAATTTGTTTAAATTACCTAGATTAAGTTATGTTTAAGTTACTGTTATTGACATGTCTCAAATTGCAGACCCTCAAGAGTATTTTTATGCGACAGGTTTGGCTATATATTATATTAAGATTATGTTTTTGGGTAACGAATGTAGGGGGTATGCATTTCATAGATTATTATATTTTTGAGAGTCGAAGTAGACGGCCAGTTTGTTAAATATTAATTGCAATTCTTAATAAAAGTGTTTTCACCCAAATTAGTTTTTAGTTATTTTATATATATATATATATATATATATATATATATATATATATATATATATATATATATATATATATATATATATATGTATATGTATGTATATACGCATATGTATATAGATATATGAACTTTTATTTTAATCTTGGGCATAAGGTTCTTTAAGTTTTTGTTTTTCTAAATTTTTTTTTTATATAATCCCCGCCCTATGGGTTATGGACATTCTCAAAAATTTTTTTTGAGAATTTCAATCTAAGTCCAACTATGAGACTATCTCGTCTTGGCCAGGTCTTTGTTAAGTCGAACAACTTTCTGCTGTCTGCGGATATTTGCACAAGTAGCTGATGTTTGAGCATTTAAGGTACATGGGATTCTAGGTCTGTACCAGCAAAAGGAATTCATACAGAATGCTCTCTAGCGAACACAATTTCAGAAACAAGGAAAATTAAATTGGTAAAAACTCTATGCAGTGCGTTAACTAATTCTCTTTGCCTTAATTTGTTTCTTTAATAAAAACTATTATATATATAAATATTTATAGGCTGTCTGTCATAAATTTGGAAATTCAGTAAACTGGTATGCTTCTTATTCCACATCGCAATTATTCGTTCTTACTTTAATAGGTAGCATACTGATTGCAATCCTTAAAATTCCATTGCACAAAACTGGAAAAATCAACTTTTGATCAAAATTAACGCCAAAAATAATACGATCTACATTTATATTTAATTAAATCATACCATTATATTTGTAAATTAAATATCATATATAGTCGATAATGCAATTTACTGTTACAATTTTTTGCACATTCAAAATTACGTTTCCTACATTACATTCTTATATAAAGTTTCAATTTTCAATTAAAATAAGTTAGTATAATTTTTTATTTTAAGCCGCAAAAAAAATAATAGCTAAAATTTTTAGTAAATGACAAAGAAATATAATTCAATTTCAATTGGCATTTTTCAAAATAAACCAGTAATTTGCCCGTGAGCGGTGCTCGTAATGGTCAATTTTGGAATAGACTCACCAATTGGCAACGATGGAACTGTCTAATTTTGAAAAATGCCTTAACCACGCAATTATAATGCTAAAATTACGAGAGATATTAAAAGACGTCAACTGCTCTTGCTTTATCTATAACCTCCTCCGCTTCCTCTATGATAACTGGATCGCCCCCTTTGGTAATTATCACGCCCGCCTCTCTGGTACTGCTGATTATGGTCTCTTTCTTGGACATATTGGTCGGCGTAAGTACTTTTATTAGCCTGAAAAAACGTTATTTATTTTATATATATATATATATATATATATATATATATATATATATATATATATATATATATATATATATATATATATATAATGTTAGCTGTCAGCATTTTCTGTATGGAAAAACCCCCGTTCCAAGCCTGGTTAAAAAAAATTAGGATTGGCCGAACGATGCAATATGAGGAGAATATTAATTATTGATAATTGGTTTCAGGCAGACTGACTTGTTTACATTACGTAGATTAAACTATGCTTAAGTTACTGTTATTGATATGTCTCAAATCACCAAACCCTTGAGTTTGTTTTATGTGACAGGTAGGCCATATCTGTCACACACATTATAAAAACTGTTTATGTAACCCTAATGATATTTAGGTAACGGGATACTTTTGGTACGCACTATGAATTAGAATAGTTTAGAGAGCCGAAGTAGTCGGCCAGCTTTGTTAGATGTCTGATAGCAATTGTTAATAAAAGTAATTGTTGTTGAAATTGCCCAAAAGTGTTTAAATTAATTTCTTTTTAAAAATAAAAGCTAACATACGAGGCTGGTTTGAAAAGTCCGTGCAAAGTCCGAGAGATGGCACCACCGGCGCGTATCGAGGTCATGTTTAGTTAGTAGCATCTCTTGAATGAACGCACACCAAGTTTCAGCCATATTGGTCTATTTCTTTGTGTTTGGCATTCGTGCGAATCAAGGAAGTCGAGTCATTTTCAAGAAATGGACGAAAAAGAATTTCGTGTGGTGATTAAACATTACTTTATGAAAGGCAAAACGCCTCAGGAGACTAAAGAGAAGCTTGATAAACATTATGGTGACTCTGCACCTTCGATTAGAACAGTTTATAAGTGGTTTCAAAATTTTCGGACTGGCCATATGGGCACAAGTGACGCTGAACGTTCTGGATGGCCTGTGGAGGTTACGACTCCAGAAATCATTGATCAAATCCATGATATGGTGATGGATGACAGAAGAGTTAAGGTGCGTGAGATTGCTAGTGCTGTGGGCATCTCGACTGAACGGGTACATAATATTTTGCATAAACATTTGGACATGAGAAAGCTATCCGCAAGATGGGTGCCGCGATTGCTCACGCTTGACCAAAAACGGAATCGTGTGAAGTGTTGCAAGGATGGTTTGCAGCTGTTCCAGAAGAATCCGGAGGACTTTAAGCGTCGTTTCGTCACTGAGGATGAAACATGGATACATTACTATACTCCTGAGACCAAACAACAATCTAAACAATGGGTTACCAAGGGGGAATCTGCACCAAAAAAGGCGAAGACCGTTCCTTCGGCCGGAAAGGTTATGGCGACTGTCTTTTGGGATTCGCAAGGGATAATCCTCATCGACTATCTAGAAAAGGGTAAAACTATTACAGGTGAATGATCGTTATTGGACCGTTTGAAAACCTAGCTGCAAGAAAAACGCCCGCGATTGACCCACAAGAAAGTCCTTTTCCATCACGACAACGCACCAGCACACACCTCAGCAGTTGTGGTCGCAAAATTAATGGAAATAGGATTCCAACTCGTTTCACATCCCCCCTATTCTCCAGACTTGGCTCCCTCGGACTACTATTTGTTCCCCAATTTGAAGAAATGGCTGGCGGGACAAAGATTTTATTCAAACGAGGAGGTGATTGCAGACACTAATGGATATTTTGCAGACTTGGACAAATCCTATTATTCGGAAGGGATCAACAAACTAGAACATCGTTGGACGAAGTGTATAAGCCTAAAAGGAGACTATGTCGAAAAATAAAAAAGGTTTACCCCAAACACATAAGTAGTTTTTATTTTTGCACGGACTTTTCAAACCAGCCTCGTATATATATAATTTGGTAATCTGATATCGACCGTACGTCAATTAGATGTATGTTTGATTATCGGGAATCGGTCTGGACTGTAAATAAAACTCTTTTGTTCTTTAATACTCAATATTTCGTTATCGTTTGATAATTTCTTCAGGAGTAACTATAACATTAATACACGAATTAGATATATTAAAAACAATGTTATTTTTCATCTAGGTATTAGAATGTTGAATTATAAAACAAATAAAAATGAACAAAGGAATAGGGAAATAAAACAAACGTACGAAAATGCGAGTTAGTCCTCGAAATCAAAATTCAAAATCTAGATTTTTCTACACAAACTGAGAGTAAACAGCCTCGGTGCATATGTACTGACGTAAATTTCAAATGAACGGAAAAAACAACAAAAGAAAAACACTATATTTACTTGTTTTATACCAAGAAATGGCAAATTTTTAATTATTAATATTGTAATTGTAAATTATTAATAAGCATTGATTACGTTGCTGTAGATATTACTAAGTTGATTAGTGTCTGATTTATAGTTGATCGAGTTGGGATCCCAGTTTATGTGGTAAAAAGTGATTAAAGAAATGTACCACATAAACAGGGACCTCAACTCAGTGGTGAGGTTATTGAAGGTGATCGACACTGTCGAAATGTAAAATCCACCATTTGGAACGAGTTGGGATTCAGAAAAATTCCAGCTCGTTGGATCCCAAAGTTGCTAAATGAAGATCAAATAGCTGCAAGAGTTCGAATTTCGAAGGTGCTTTCCACTCGCTTTAAAAATGAAGGGGAAGTTTGATATGTGATGACACACAGGTGCATTATTACACCTCTTCATTAAAACGAGCGAGCCTGAAGTGACCAAGTAAAAAAAAAAACTAGTCTCCCTGAAGTCAAAATCTCGCTTATTTGCAGAAAAAAGGAGATTGGTTTTTTTTTTGCACAAACGGGAACCATACACGCAACTTCTTGTTCAGGTTATATTTGGGTATCGAAAGAATGGAACAGACCTGGTCCCATCCGAGACGATTTGCTTCTCCACAACAATGCGAGGCCTCTCACACTGCGGCTGTTTCGTCAGCAAAACTTGTGAAAACGCAGCGGACAGTCTTAAACACCTACCATATAGTTCAGACTTGTCAGCATGTCACTTTCACAGATTTGGGCTAATCAAATCGGTACGTGGGGGGTGAGTGGTGAGGGCAACGGTGGAGGGGTTCGTGCGCAACTGGTTGGAGACACCCTACCATCTTTCTGCAGTCCGTTGGAAAAAAGTGCATGAACATATGGGGAAACTATACAGAAAAATGTTTTGCTTTTACTTTACAAAATAATTTTTTCATAACAAAAGGCTCGTTTATACTTGAATTAACTTCATTTTTCTTAATAACTGTAACAGTGTTACTATTATAAAGAAACAGTAGGTAATACTCCTGTAGAAATAAACCGTTAAAAATATTCTACCAACAGTAATTTAAAAATGTAAATTTTCAATTCAGTTTAAGTAGCGTATCTACCCGACAAGTGTTATAAAAGATTATTTCTAGTTTTAAATAATTTTTTTATCAACAGTTGGTCAAGTAAGAGCCTATTAATTTGTAGTGTTGGTAAAAGAAATTCGTTTTTTTTGAAGTTATTGTTGGCATCCCTGCAAACAATGCTTTGTGGAAACAGATTCATTTCTAACCTTATCTATGGTTAAATAGTACTTTATTGAACATGACTGTAGTATATGCCTTGCACTTCGAGGAGTTGTTCCTATGTTAATCATCCAAAAGGTCAAAAAATGACGTGGCACTCGTTAGCAAGTGGGTGAAACGATACTCTCAGTTAAAAAATATTGAGCCCCACAAAAAAAAACAAGTGGGGTATACTTTTGATGCGATATATCAGATCCGTAGTATTTTTTGCCCGCTGATCACGAATATGACGTCAGAATATCGCCATCACATCTCAATTTTTTTCTAACCTCAAAAAATAGGTAAAAATTAGTAAAAATTAAGAAAAATATACTCCTAAAAAATTGATTCAAGCTTTTTCATGAATCCAAAGATGTATTAATATGTATTCGGACACGCTAAGCTAATATTCATCGGTTGGATTAAGCCATACAGTTCTGTTTTCTTTCTAACCTCAATAAATGACAGATTCTTACCAAATTTGGTACACGGGGGTTTTTTGGGTTGCTGATCATGAATCTGAGGTCGGATTTGCAAAATTCAAAATGGCGGATCCAAGATGGCGGACAAAATTTTTGAAAACCAACTGATTCCTACCAAATTTGGTATACAGTTGGGGAATCCTCAAACCTGATACTCTTAAACCCTAAACCCTGAAACCTTAGACTCCCACACCCTGTAATCTCAAAAAATAGACCTCAATAACCCTGTAACTTTAAAAATGAGACCCAATAAACTCAAAACCAGGACTTTTAAACCATATATTCTCAAATAGTAGACCCTTAAGCCCTAGAATTGCGAAGGTTAGACCCACGCCTAACTTTCCTTTTTTTGGCTGTATCTTGTTCTTTTTTCCGCGAATGATCTATTCAAAGGCTTTCTGCCCAAACGCTTTTGAGGACTTGTTTCTCTTTTTAGCGACCAGCAATAGTCCGCTAGCATATGGTCATTCCCATCGTCCTTGATACCGATTTTCTATGATTTTCAGATCTTGGTGAGTGAAAACGTCAAATACGCCTGCCTTAATTTTAGCTTCAGAAAATTTCGGAAATTTTTTATGCAAATATTTGAAACATGGGTCGTTTGTATCTAATGCTCTCGTGAATTGCTTCATAAGTTCGAGCTTAATGTGAAGCGAGGGGAATAAGAACTTTTCCTGGATCTACCAATGGTGGAAACAATACATTCTTTTCACCAGGAGTGAACGATTCTCTTGTTGGCCAAATTTTTTTCTTATAATGACGTTCCCTGTCTGCTATTCCACAGACATTTATAACAGGGATAAAGTGTAAACCCTGACTGTTGGCCAAGCAATATTGTTACAATTTTCAGATCTCCACAATTTTTCCAGTTATGATCAGCATATTTTATTTTTATCAAAAGCTGCTTCATTTTTTCATATTGCTCTTCCATAACTGTGGAATGAGCAATCGGAATGGGAGCGTAAACGTTGGTATTATGCAGCAAAACTGCCTTAATGCTCCGTTTAGAAGAATCAATGAACAGTCTCCATTCTTCAGGATCGTATGAGTTATTTTGAAATTCATCCATTAGACCTTTTACATCGGTACAATATGAAAGTGACAATTCCTCGTCCATTGTGAAATATTTTCGAAATTCTTCATCTCTGTTTCTATAATAAGAAATCGTAGCTTCTGGCTTAAGTAAATGTCTTTTCTTTAAAAAGGAAGCAAGATGATCTGAACCATCTTTGGATAAGCCTAAATCTCTGACTAGATCACTAAGTTCTGACTGTGATACGAGTATTGGTTCTGGTTTACGGTTGTATGGTAGAAATTCTTTATCTGTGTTACTAGTATATGATAGGTTGTCACTAGAACATTCATTAGTAACAGTGTTTGAATCTTTTTCGACAGTCTCAATGTTTTCGGCATGAACTGATAAGGTGAAATCATTTGTTTCCATAACATCAGCATCAAGTGGTTCAGGAGGCGGAATTAGTTTAGTTGGTCTTGTTACTGTCGAAACATCGTTATAAGTAATAGTGCTTTTATTTTTTCGGTTATGCCTAGATACAACATTCATACAAAAGTAGCAATCATTTTCACTGTATTCCATATTGCTGGTCTGGAATATTTAATCGCCTTCTTATTGATGTACAACATTATTTTGCAAGAACTGCAAATGATGTGGGGAACCCAATCTGTATCCTGGTGCTGTATTTCAATGTTAAAACAATCCTTATATAAGGTTTTAATCTTATCCGTTATCGGTGACACCATTTTACTCAATACGTGTTGACAGCAAATATAACAAAATGAATCACTGTTTTTATCGCACTTATGAAAAGTCCTTGTACCGTGAGACCGTTTTCTTGTAGCATTATACTCTACATGAGCCAAGTCACCCACACATGAAGAGCTACGGTCGCTGACCAACCGCCGATACTGGGTTTCCGAGTCCCTGCATCGTAATTCTTTTTCTTCTACCTGCCATGACAGCATCTAAGCCGTTATCCAGGGACTCTTGCCGGCTAGTGGAGTAACACCGTTGCCCACCGTCACCACGTGGAGGTGCCCTGGATGCAGGTAGAAAGAATAAAAATCGACCGATGAATTTTCTCGGCGTTCAAAATGGCGCGAAAACATCTGCCATCTTGAATTTTGCAAATCCAACCTCAGATTCATGATCAGCGACCCAAAAAATCCCCGTGTACCAAATTTGGTAAGGATCGGTTGAATTTTAATTTGAATTCATTTTTGCATTCGAGAAGTACTATATCTGTCTGATTTATTGAGGTTAGAAAGAAAACAGAACTGTATGGCTCAATCCAACCGATGAATATTAGCTTAGCGTGTCCGAATACATATTAATACATCTTTGGATTCATGAAAAAGCTTGAATCAATTTTTTAGGAGTATATTTTTTTCTTAATTTTTACTAATTTTTCCCTATTTTTTTGAGGTCAGAAAAAAAATTGAGATGTGATGGCGATATTCTGACGTCAGATTCGTGATCAGCGGGCAAAAATACTACGGATCTGATATATCGCATCAAAAGTATACCCCACTTTTTTTTTTGTGGGGCTGTGTAATCTACGAGGATGTGGTTCGAGAATAAAAGTGTCGGACGAGGACGACAAAATGATTATTAACATGGGCGCAAAATCTAAAGTAGAAAGGTTTGAAAGTGGTTCGAGTGGATAAGTGTCGGAAAAGGACGAAAAAATGATTATACATGATTTCCCGAAATCCTCAACTAAGTTTGCGTCAAGAGGCTCAAAACTAAAGCAGAAAGGTTTGGATATATCGTATAAAAAGATTCGCACTCATCTCCAGGCTAACGATTTTAAGTGGCTGAGTACAATCAAGAAACGATTGCTGAGCGAAAAAAACACAGAAAGTAACGACTCGCGTGGGGAGAGGAAAACATACGTCGAGACTGGAGCAACGTAATTTTTTCGCTGAACTTTCATTTTGGGGTTACGTTATCACCCCGCGAGCCTGGTCAATTTCCACTAACCGACTGGTTCAGCGCACCGTGACTGCCCACATGTGAAACATCCTATTTGGGGATGTCTGTCTTTCGGAAAAAGGTTTTGGGAGACTCTTCGTCTTATCTACAGTTTAAACGCTCAAAAAATGGTTCAGATTTACAAGAAGGCATTAGTAACGACCTCAAACATTGGAGTATAAAAACGTGTGGCCAGTGGAAAAGGGAATTCGGATATAGTCACACTAGATTGGCCATCCCAGTCGTCCAATGCAAACCCAATCGAGAACGTGTGGTCATACATGAAGCGGAAGCTTCGTAGTAAAAAGGTGTGCACAGCGAAGCAGTGTCATGGCAAATTCGGGAAATTTGAAAATCATTGCCTCAAGAATTCGCGGAAAATCTCGTCGAAAGTATGCCCCGAAGATGCCAGGCGATCATCGACGGTGATGGGGGCCGGACGAACTACTGAATTGTTAACATTTTAATGAACAATTCGCGACACGTTCTTACTTGACCGGCTGGATAAATAACATTAACCTCCTTCTCACCTGAAAAGAGTCGTAAGTCTTAGGGCGTTTATTCTGTTGATAATCTTGACCACTGTAGCCACCGCTATCGCGACGGTTATAGCTGCCGTAGTTGTCTTGGCCTCCTCGATTGCTGTAGCTATTGCCGCTAAAGTTGTCGTAGCTTCGGTTGTCGTAGTTGTTACCACCTGAGACAATTAAAAAATAAGTATTATGTCACTATAGCGTTATATAACTATTAAACATTGAAAATTGCAAAATAATGCCTGATGTGCGTGATATTCTTAACACTTCATTTTTAAAATATAGCCAGTGTTGTAATGGAAGGAGACAAACCGTTTTACATTGGTTATGATCTCGAAGTTACATCGGTATTCAGTTCTAATATTTTCCGCTAGAAACCCAAATGATGATGATATACAATCGTTTCTTATGAACATGATAACAATTTTTATACATACTAGTTTATATATCGTTTTTCTGTGAACAGTAATTTTTATCGATGAAATGAAAATTATTCTATTTATAAGGTGTACAAGTATGAAATGCGGATTTCAGACAACAGATGGTGCACCAATGTAGTTTGTGCTATAAAGATTTGACACTGCGCCATTTTGTTGTGTCATCAACAAGTGTCAGACGCGCACGAGTGATAAATTGGAAAAGTGTGTGCATATTGTTGTGTTCAATATGTCGAAATGTATACCGAACAAAGAGCACTCGCGGACAGCATAAATTTTTTGTTTTCATTTGAAGAAAACTGCTGTTGAATCATACCGATTACTTCGAGAAGCTTATGGTGAACATGCTCCATCGCAAGATACGTGTGAACGATGGTTTCGGCATTTCAAAAGTGGTGACTTCGATGTTGCAGACAAGGAATGTGGAAAACCGCCAAAAAAAAATACGAAGATGTGGAATTGCAAGCATTGTTGGACGAAGATGATTCGCAAACACAAAAATAACTCGCCGAGCAATTGGGCGTTAGTCAACAAGCTATTTCCAATCGGCTACGAGAGATGGGAAAGATTCAGAAGACCGGTAGATGGGTACCACATGAGTTGAACGACAGGCTAATAAAAAAGCGCAAAAACACGTGTGACATTTTGCTCGCTGGGTACAAAAGGAAGTCGTTTTTGCATCGTATAGTTACAGGAGATGAAAAGTGGATTTATTTTGAGAATCCAAAGCGCAAAAAAATCATGGGGGCCTGGGGCGCACCATCCACATCGACCGCAAGACCGAATCGCTTTGGCAGAAAGACGATGCTCTGTGTTTGGTGGGACCAGAGTGGCGTGGTTATTATGAGCTGTTAAAACCTGGGGGAAACGGTTAATACTAAACGTTACCAACAAGAATTGACCGATTTGAACCGTTCGCTGCTTGAAAAAAGGCCAGAATACCGAAAGAGGCAACACAAAGTCATTTTTCTTCATGACAATGCTCCATTACATACGGCAAAACCAGTTCGCTGGAAGCACGTTCAGCTGGGAAGTTCTATCCCATGCGGCTTACTCACCAGACTTGGCTCCTGCCGATTACCACAATTTGTTTGCATCGATGGGTCACGCACTTGCTGAGCAGCGCTTTGGTTCGTACGAAGATGTGAAAAAATGGCTCGATGAATGGTTCGCAGCAAAAGTGGAAGATTTTTACTGGCGTGGTATTCACAACTTGCCCGAAAGATGGGGAAAAATGTATAACAAGCGATGGAGCATACTTTGAATAAAGCACTTTTTATCATTCTTCCGAATTTAACATGTTTTTTTTAGAAAGAAAATCCGCATTTCATACTTGTACACCTGGTATATAAATTGCAATTCTGATTTCATTCCTATGCTGTACGATTATAATAGATAATAAAATTGATAAAGCAGCCTGTTGATTTAAAATATTTTAATCAATACAGTTTATTGTTTTATTCTTAATAATAGTGAAATGAATAAATTCCTACATGAACCGCTCGAGGTATTTTTTATAAAATATTTCTTCTACATGTTGTTATAAAATACAGGGTGCGCCACCAAAATCCGGACAAATCAAACAACTTTAAGGGCATGTTCTCGGTTTGAAGCGCCGGCACGTCCTCTGTAATTCCGTGCTGTTTATTTTGGATGAACGCTGCCTCAATAACATAGTCATTAATGATGTTACATTGGTATGCCGAAACTTGTTTGTGTCCCTTTCAACTACGCTTTATACATAATAGTTAAGGGATTTAAATCTGGACTATTAAGAGGCTTTAGAATTTCTTGAACCAAAACATGTCAAAGTTGTCTGCGCCAATTCTAGACCAAATGGCTCGTGTGAGCCGGTACAACGTCCTGCGGGAAAACATATGGCCTTCCCCTCGCAATATCTTCTATCTACGGCTTCACTATATGGTTTAGAAGTTTTAAATATACCTCTGTGGTCACAGTTACCCCTTTTTTGGAAGAAATATGTTGGTATGACATCACCCTCACCGGACACAACACTTAGTACATGTTTCAAAGAACAGATAAACAGATTGCAGCAAGCCACTCGCTTTGTCTTAGCATCTTCAGCATAGCTTACCGAGTTCAGTTCAGATTAGTCCTTACATTCTTTCAAATGGCGCTTTCTTGCCTTCGTACTTGACCCTTCTGTTTTTTGACCCTTGGATTTGGGTACAACGTCATAAATGTTAGTTGATTTCCAGTATCCAAAAATCCAAGTGCTGATCGGCCAGCGCGAAGGTCTTCGATGATCGTGGTTCTTCGGTTATACTCCTCACTTATTTTCGCTATGGCGACAATTTTGAGACTAACACTATGTGCTTCAGTCAGTTTACTACTCGGAGCCAGCGGCAACCTCTGACGGAAACATAGTATGGCCGGAGATTTCAATTGAAATTTGTCCGGATTCTGGTGACGCACCCTGTATATTCGTTTAGTGTATAATATGCTCTGGAGGCCAGGAATGTTTCGAGATAGTTCTTTTAAGAACCTTAATTTTAGGTACTTGAGATGGTAACTAGTTCTATAATTTCTTTATTGAAAATGTGACATTTTTTGGACATTGGTTTATTAATTGTTGAAGGTTATCTTTATGTCTGGAGCTGTCGTGACTAATAAAATATGTAAAAATTAATTTTCTTTATGAGTCCAAAATGTATAAGCGCACAACTGTCAAAACCTTATGCTTGCTGAATAGTAGCTTACAATTATCGTAGATCACATACAATTCTTAAATAACTTCGCTGGAATATCTTACCCCTCAAAATTGCACGAAGGCATAAAATGAAATCCCGATATCTTCACTTACACAGAAAAATAAGACCTTTAGAGCATAATTGTGCTTAGCTAGATACATACATAGTTGCGTGCAAAAGTTTTGGGCCAAAAAATATTTTGTGATTAATTGAGTTATAAAGGGAGAAGAGGAAAAAAAAAACAAATGTTCTATGGCGTTTAAGTCCGGGGATTGACTTGGCCATTCCAAAACTCGAAAATTTTTCTTTTTGGAAAATTGTTACAAGAGCTTGGATCGATGTTTCGGATCATTATCTTGTTAAAAATCCATCGTCGTGGCAGATTTCGACGACCATAAGGATGCTCGTGTTGACAGAATATCTCTGTAGATAACAGCGTCCATAGTACTTTCAATTTGAACTATTGGACCGACGCCTTGTCACGAAAATGCCCCCCAAAGCATAATACTACCACCACCATGCTTAACAGTCAGTATTTGATACTGAAAATCATGTCTAGAACCTTTTGGTAGTCGAACATATCTTCTTCCATCATTTCCAAATAAATTAACTTTAGTTTCGTCCGAAAACAACACTTTTTTCCAATCTTCAACTGTCCAATTTTGGGGTATTTTTGCAAATTCTAAATCTGGCCTATTTTTTTTACTGATGAACGCTTTTTTTTACGCGTCCAACTTGTGTTAGTCTACGGGAAACAGTACTCCTACTGATGTCAGCTAAATTTTCTTTACGTAATTCACTGCTTTTCTTTTAATTATTTTGTCGACACCAATAGTTGTTTTCCTTGCTCTTCCAGAACATGGTTTATCATTCAGAGTACTTGTAGTTTCCCATTTTTTAATTATATTGTTAACCGTTGTTTTTCCTATGGATAAAAGTTCAGCTATTTCACGTGAAACTTTTTCTTTATCGTACAATGTTATAACAGTTTTCCGAATGTCTAATGACGTGCCTTTCGGCATCTTCCTTCAATGATACTGATACACAATTATGAAGTGAACTAAATTCTTGATGTTTACCTGAATTCACGATCAGAAATCTAAACATAACTGAGAATGGAATGTTTTTTTTTTCATATAGTTTAGTCAAAGCTGAATCTATTAATTTCTTGAAAAATAATTCTGATAGCGTAATGAATTAATATATGAAATTAGTCAAATGTATTGCTTTTTGGGAAATTGTAAATCATAATCGTGGTCACGCACGGAATAATCCAAAACCTGCAGAAATTTTATCTGGAAGGCCTGAGATAGTGAATACGTTTGAAGACTGTGGTAATGTGGCAGCGACGAGTGACTCCTCATTCAGATGACTTAATTTGTACATTGTCATCTACCATAAGAAAAACACACACAATAACAGCCTATTGCAGTACAAACGACATACTAATTTTTGTTTATAGGTAATTTGGTACTAATAAAATAGCCTTTTCTCCATATATTTAGTTTTATCTTTTCAACAACGAAAATTTCCCTCTAAATTAAAGCTGAGTTGTGTAACGTTATTATCTAAAAGGACGATCATAAAATGGTTTCAAATTACAATAGACTAATTATTGGTTTGCCCACAATATTCAAATTATTTGAAAAAAGAATGGTCAGTCGCCTGAAATCATTTATGACGATCTTGTACAAATGTATTGGATGGATGATGAATGCTGCTAGTTGCCTTCTTTTTTCACTTGACTCGGGCTTTTGACACGGCAGCAAAGCAGTTTCTAATAATAAATCTGGAAGAACTTGGAATTGGGAGGTAATACGAGGGCTACCTTTTAAGTTTTTACAAAAACAATAAAAGAAAAAAATTTTTTCCACAGATCGTTTTATTATTTCTCAAAATATTCGCCTTTAAGATTTATACACTTTTGCATGCGTTCGAACCAATTCTCGAAACATTTTTGAAAATCGCTGTCCACGCATTTTTTTTTGACATTTGGCAACAAAAAGAAGTCTATAGGCGATAAATCAGGTGAATACGGGCAATGAGACATTAATTCGATGTTTTTCTCCGGCTAATAATCAACTGTTTGACGTGGTGTGTCAGAGCTGTATTGTCAAGATGAAGAATGATGTGACGTTTTCGGTTGTTTTTGCTGATTTCATCGATGACTTCTGGTAAACAAGTTGTTCTATACCATTCAGCATTAACTATTCTTTGATCCTTTAAAGCAATGGTTGCAACATGTCCAGTATTAGCAAAGAAACAAGCGATCATTTTCTTGAAAGTGCTTGGCGAACGAACCATTTTTTTTAGATTTAATGTCCGTACCATTTGTAATGGCATAGTCGGCGATAAAACCGAGAGCGAAGGTGCCTAACTATTGTACCTGCTTTTACTCGTATGTTAAGAATGGCAAGTGCCGCCCAATTATCTGCCAGTGTTCTACCTTTGTCTATTACGCCCCGGAATCGTACACTCGACAGAGATAGCACCAATTAGCCGGTAATGACAGGAGTTTCCACTATAAAACAGGGTCGCATTTGACTCTGTTTGTTATTTGTGATTATTTGTCGATAGAGATATTACAAATAAAAATTTGAAATGCCACGAGAAGTACTGAATGAACAATGTCGGAAGTTAGTACTAAATGTTCTTGATTATTTCCAAAATAAAAAGAAAACTGATTGACAAGTTTGTCTGTGATTAAGTGTGCATCCGAGACCCTAAAACTAAGTGTGAGAACAAGAAGGCATTGATGGTGCTAAAAAAAAAGCATACGAGGATAAGAAGAGCTCCAAAGAGCAGAGACTTGAGAAAGTCCGAGAAAAGTGAGATCCGAAAAGTTATTCATGACCTAATTGTAGAAGGAAAACATGTTACTTTGGACATGATACGTAAACAGCTAGAATCAAAACAAATTTTAAGCTGCAGCAGATCGACACTTGGTTTAATTATGAAACAATTAGGATTCAAATACAAAATTAACAATGGAAGAAGATACATCACGGAGAAATCAGAAATATCATCAAAACGAGTTAAGTTTTTGAGAGAGTATGTTGCCGATATGACTTCTGACGCTCCCCTAGACGTTGTGTTTTTAGACGAAACATGGTTTCACCAACATGGAAGCGGCATACGGATTTGGCACGATGAAAATCCTCGATCTGTATGGAACAAAAAAGCAGCCGCTGGAAAAAGATACATCATCGTTCATGTGGCAATAGCAACGGATTTACAGATGGTAGTGAGCTTGGCTTTTCCACAAAAAACAAGAGTTATGACTATCACGATAATATGAACGCAGAACTCTTTGAAAAATGGCTGAGAGAAAAACTGCTGCCGAAGTTCGAAAGGCCATCTTTAATCATTATGGATAATGCACGATATCATTTTAGACTTAGTGAAAGTGTACCAAATAAATCGACAAGAAAAGGAGAAATCATCAGTTGGCTACGAAGTAAGCAGATTAATTTCCCAGAAAATGGTTTAAGATGTGAGTTGTTAAAAATTATCAAAAATTACAAAACAAACTTGCCGTATGCTACAGACGAACTAATTGCGGAAATGGGTCATCAAGTTTTAAGACTGCCTCCCTACCTGTATATATTTAATGCCATAGAATTGGTGTGGACTCAGTGCAAAGGATTTTTTAATAAAAACATTGTAAGTGAGGCGAGGCACGATGATAATGCAGTAATATCTGTTTGGAAGACAGCTATCTAGACAGTTACCAAAGAAAACTGGATCAGTTGTATAACACGTACAGAAAATATAATCAAAGAATACTGGCAAAAAGAGAAACATACTTGATGTAACGGTGCCACCAATTGTTATTAATGTAGACGAAGGATCATTTTCTGATAGTAGCAGTTCCAATTTTGACTCTGATGATGATGTTTCATCCTAATACAATCTATTTTTTTATTTGTATATTTATTTTTAAAAAAAAAAAAATGTTGCTAAAACGCAGGTACCTACTTCTTGGCAAATTATATCATACCAACATATTTACCTACCTGTTACTTTAGGGACTTTACCTATATCAATTTTCTATTGTTAAATTTGCACCTGCAACATTTAGGTTAGCTTTAATTTTTTTATTACATTGAAAATATTATATTAAATAAACATTCTGAAACTTTCACCTAAAATAGTTTATAATTTTGACTGTATTATTTTAGAGCTGTGATAATTTATGTAAATATCTTTTGATAGAAATATGCTACAACTTCATCTTTATATCCAATAGAGCCTTACAATTATTAGAAATATGAGTGAATGTTTAATATCCTCTCCTATTTTCCGCGTCTTATAGTTCATTATAAAAAGACAAACTCTGTATGTCCAAAACTCATAATCGTAATACTTCCTAATACTTATAATATAGATTTACCTGAATCCATCTCTGAGTATGGGTGTACTCGTTAAATTAATAAATGATACGTACAATTGAATCTATCTTTCTTACTCCCAAATAATATAATCGAGATCGTTAATGACGGCTGTCTTACATTGATCAGATCGATATTTAAAGCGTAATAATAACTGTTGAAGTATAAGTGGAAGCAAGATGCACAATATCTTTTATTCTGTCTAGCATTTTATTGCCGACTATGCCATTACAAATCGTACGGACTTTAGTTCATGTTAGTTTCCGGCTCGTACGAATATATCCAAGTTTCGTCTCCTGTTACGATGTTGTATATAGATTTTGCATGTCCTCGGTCGAATTTTTTGAGCATTTCCTCACACCAATTGACACGACCCTGTTTTTGAGTTTCGGTCAAATTATGCGGAATCCATCGGGAACAGATATTTTTCACAGCTAAATGTTCATGCAAAATCGAATATACTACAGTCTTCGATATGCCTAAGGATGCCTTTATCTCACGGTAAGTCACATGCCGAGTCTCTTCAATCGTGTTGCGCACACCATCGATGTTTTTTTGAACAACAACCGATTTTGGTCGACCTTCACGAAATTCATCGCTGACGGAAGCACGACCGTGACGAAATTCTGCAAACCAATTGTAAACAGTCTTTTCTGACGGTGATTCAGTACCAACAGTTTAACGAAGCGTTTCGAGGCATCGTTATTGAGTTAGCTCTTTACTAAAATTGGAAAAAATGATCCAACGAAAGCCTTCACGTGAAATTTCCATTTTTGTTCACAATTTTTTTTTTTTAAATGCACACTGTAAACAAACTACTCGGCTAATTTCTGAACGCCATCTTGTGGTCGTTTAAAAACTTAAAAGACGGCCACTCATATAGGAGATTCGTTGAGATAATTTTGGAATGATCATCCAACAGTGGTCCGAGTTGGACAATCCGTTTCTACGGAATATACTCTGCACTTTGGTGTCCTTCCAGGAGATGCACTTTATTCCTTATTATTTGTACTTGTTATCAACGATATGGAAGATTATGTCAAGCCTCCAGACATTATTGGTAAGATCGTTTCAGACACTGACACTTCCGATTATTTTCTTCTCCTTACACTTCTAAATAGCTAATACATATACATACAAGAAACTTACAGTTATGCTTTAGCTTTGCCACAGTAGACTAAAAATCTAATTTACATGCACATGCTAAGTTTAAAGAGCGATTATTCTACGACCATACAATCTACTACAAAAAGCTGCATTGTCAGATGCAAAAGCAAATGACAAAATAAAAATACTACCATACTAACTAACATATTTATTATTTATTTATAAAATTAAAACCCATTATTCTTTACCTGAATAGCGCCTCTGTTCACTGTAATCTCCTCTACTAGAGGAGTAGCTTCCTCCTCCTCCGCCGCTATTATAATCCTGGTAGCTACCAGAGTTTCTGTTGCCTTGGTAGCCCTGTTGTTGGTAATCACTTGACCGACCTATCAATTTTAAAAAACAATAGTAATTGGTAATAAATTCATAAAGAATAATAATTATGCGTGAAACGAAAATGATATATGCCACAAGGTCTACAAATATACATGATATGAAAAAAAAAAATGGTCTCCGACTAATGCTATATAGCAAGAATGTAATTTAAGACCGACTGAAATTAAGTGGGAAACAATGAGCGTTCCAGAAGACCGTTCAACAAATCATTCGTGAAGACCTTCGTCGGACAAATCCGAGCATCTCTGAAAAACTTTCTAGTGGTTAGAAAACGACCAAAGTTTTAAAACTCTCACAGTTTGTTCTGTACAAAACAGTTTTTCGCGAAAAATTCCATGATTGTTATCTTTCACCTCCCTCATACTCCTGATTTGGTATCTTGTGATTTCAGGCTGTTTTCCCACGTGAAGGTCGCCGCTTCGAGACGGTAGGAAAGATTCAACGCGAATCGCAGGCCATACTAGACTTCCAAAAAAATGCTGCACTACGAGAAAAAGCTGTGGCACATATGCAGGATTCTTTCTTTGAAGGTGACGAGAATCACGACGTTTAAATAGAAATAGAAACATGCTTTATTATACTAAAATACAACGTATTTGTTGACAAAGCAAGTTTAACTTAAATTATTATTATATTAATAAACACAAATTCAAAGAAAGAAAAAATAAAGAAACAGAACAAGATCAGTAGACAATGCAGTAAATACCAAAATAAAAGAAATAAAAATTACACATAAGTCAACCCAAATGCCAACCACTCAACTACTGTCATATGCTTATTCCAGTCTATCATTGTAGAATTCCTCAAGTGCATAGTACGCCTTTTTTATAAGTAGAGCCCTAGTCTTTCGTCTAAAGACCCTCTTGCAATTCAGTCCTTGCAATTTGAGAGGCAGATGATTATATATTTTTTTGCCATTATAAACAATTGCAGATTTGATCAGCTCCGATTGTGGGGCCGGCAGTGGCAGGACAAACGCTCGCCTAGTGCCGTGCCGGCTGACTGGCATTGCCTCAAGACGATGTTTTTTAAAGATCATGATAGCAGTTTCCAGGATAAATAGGGCACAAAGAGTAAGAATCCCTAACCTCGGAAACAATGGTCGACATGACTCTCGCAACCCAGCTCCTGAAATATATCTAATAGCTCTCTTTTGCAATACAAAAACAGAACTAAAGTGAACTCGAGAGCAGCAAGACTAAAAACAGATCCCATACCTCAAATGAGTCTCAACTAGTGAAAAAAAAAGAGGTTCTAGCCACATTCAGCCCCATGCTACTTGCAATAACCCTAAGGGCCTGAAGATATTTTGCTGCAGATGTTGCCAATGTGATTCTCAAACCGCAGCGATGAGTCAATTATTAGACCGAGAAATGAATTCTTATCAGCCGCAGAGATGATCTCATCCTCAATATTAACATTCTCTACACTGCATCTAAAGCTCAGAATCCTTGTCTATATTGAAGGACAGTTTGTTATCATCACACCAAGCCTTCATCTTAGACAAATCTGCCTGAACATCGGCCAGAAATCTCCCCACATCCTTATTGTGCCACAAAATTGTGGTGTCATCAGCAAAAATGGTAAATCAGCCAGCCACTGTCAAACGGGGCTGGTCATTAACATAGATCAAAAACAATAATGGTCCAAGTACAGAGCCTTAAGGGATACCCACACTGGATAGCCACACTGATCCCAACTCCCTCCGAACATTGACCCTTAAAAGTTACTCCCTGGACTCGGCCTGACAAATACGACGGAAACCAATCCCAAGCTAACCCCCTAAACCCATAAATGTCCAGCTTTGACAGCAAGATCCCATGATCAACACAATCGAAAGCTTTTGTCAAATCACAAAACACCGCCGCAGCATGTTCACCAGAATTCAATTCGAGATAAAGTCGTTCAAGCAGATTAAAAATTGCATCGTTCGTGCTCCTCGAGGCTCGGAATCCGAATTGCTGCGCATTAAGAAGATCATGTTTGTTTAAAAAATCAACCATTCTCTTCCCGACCAACCTCTCCACCACTTTCGCCAATGTCGGGAGTAAAGAAATAGGTCTAAAATTCAAAGGGATATTACAATCTCCACCTTTATGCAATGGCACAATCAGAGCCCTCTTCAAACATGCCGGAACAGTACCACTGGAAAACGAGCCGTTAATTGCATCTGCCAGGGCCCCTACGGCTCTCTGCGGCACTGCCAGGAGGACCCCGAGAGAGACATCGTAACTTACTTCAGAATCTACAGTACTACTATGAGACCTTTTGGATAGCACCACATAGTGTTTTTTTCTGCAACAAATGGGTAATACATATATATTTTTTTAATAGTTCGGTAAGTTTGCTAAAAATGTCGCCCATTTCCTTTTATCTTTTCACAAATATTCATATACCTTTTGTTTCTTAAAACAGATCCAATATGAATATTAAATAAGTTTAGCCCACCCTATAAACTACAATAAGTGATAAAAAAAGCACGAAGGAAGTTTATTTGATTACCACTGTCCAAAGTGCCAGCTAACAAACAAAACATATAATTTGCATCACCAAATATTGATTTATTAAAAAATATGGACTTTTATAGCCAGTTGGTTAGCTTGGAAATATTTACCTTCATTTCTACCAGCCCCACCTCCTCTATTATAACCTCCGCCACCGCGCGAACTCTGGGCACTGCCTCCCCTGTTACCAGCTCCGCCGCCTCGTGGACCACCACCACCTCCTCCTGCGGGCCCGGAACGTTGCTGCCAAGATGGCATTTCTGGGGGTGGAGGTGCTTGTTCCCAACTCCTGCCGCCCCGATCAGGCACCTACAAAAATATCAATTAGTTTTTCTTAAAATAAAGTTTGTATTTCGATCGGTTAGAGTTTATTTTAATTGAGAGCCTCAAGCACTTTTTGAGAGCTTAATTATCCTTGGGGATTAAAAAATTAAAGTATTTTGGATAACAACTTGAAGCCCTCTTGCTGAGAGCTTGTCCCAGCCTTGACATTTTGTATATCACTTAAAATAGTAAAAACATTGTTATAGTTATCAGTTATTATAGTCTCTACCGCTTA